>CAUYPK010069241.1:0-48481 GCA_963574355.1 Loris lydekkerianus | reverse complement strand
CCCACCAATCACCCTCCCTCCAGCCAGCCTCCCCCCTCCCTCCCCTAAAATGTCCACTGGACTTTATTCACTTTCTAAAAGCACTTAACTATGTCGGCGTCCTGCTAAAAAATAATAGCTAATATTTGTTGAGAGTTTATATGTGTGAGGTGCTAAGCCATTTTGAGGGCTGCTCTTTCTAGTTGTTTCAACAACCCTATAAGGAATGTATTATGTCAGTATGCAGGAGGAATCTGCAAGTAGGTGAAATGACTTGCCTAAAGTCATGTGGAACTTTATGTTAGGATCTAACATTACAGCCTGGTAGTGGCAGATTAACTAGGAGGATACGTCTCTTGCCTATACTAGCAAAATTCTAGATCACTTAAGTAAGTGAAATGAGAAAGGAACATTTTACACTCTTCTATCCTGTGGTTTCTGACCTCTGGGATATTACCTAGAAGCACAGCATGTGGAAAGAGAACCATTCAAGAAGCCAGGAGGAAAGCCTCTCCCTTCATCTCAGTCCCTCTTAGTTTTGTTACTCTTTTAAAATTTATTTTAAGTTACATCACCTAACTGTGGGCCTACCATATTACTCATGCAATCATTTTCGATTCAAAAAGGTTTCTCATATTAGAAAAATTGTGGTATTCAGTGGACCATGACTGTGAACGATTGCATACTTCTTACTATGACACAGAACTCTTTGGAAAAACTCTGGCCTTTGGCACAATATTTTCACAGTCATTAGAGTTTAGTATCCTATGATCTCAGTGGTATTTAACAATAAATCCTGAACTACATGTTTAGCAAAAGCAGTGAGAAAATGGATGTAAAGTCCATAAATCACAGACAAAAAAAAAAAAGATTCTCTGGGTTGGAATGTCAACCAGACATTAGCTGTGCCTTGCACTATAAAATCTATTTAAATGACCTCCGGATTAGGTCAGCTTGTCCTTTTGCCCTGAGATATTTTAAAAACAGAAACTGAAAGTTGGAGCTATAATCCTTATGCTTCTTTAGGCTGTAGGTAGTAGATATTTGATCATAAGGATAACCATAAACAAGCTGCATGTAGCATTTTGCTTATAGCTGTCAGCTTGACCAAATCACATACAAAACCGATTTAAAACTGCATGTTCTATAAAGTAAATATGTCCATTAGGTGAGAAGTGTTTCAGGGTAATTTGAAACAGTCTAGAAATACCCATTTGTAACTGAAGGATTTATTTAAGATTGATTTGGGGGAAGGTAAAAGTAAGCAAAGCTGTGTTTACTTCTTATATTCTAGAAAAAGGAAACAGTCAGAAAAAAATCTGAATAGTGCCTATCAAATGTGATACAGTGAAAAATGTGATGTTGATATCAGCGACTGTATTGGAAATGTATGATATTAACTGCGAACCATCTGAAAGTTGCAAATGCCCATGTCCAAATTCTCGGAGTAAATGCACAGTAGCGCAATCAAGCACATTTACAACCTGTTAATCACTAAAGACTTGGGAGGCAGCGTCTTGTCCCTGGCAGATGCTACCCACATTCCTCAGCTCTCCTGGTGGTGTTCAGAAACGGAGGCTGCTTCTGCAGAGAAGGAGAATAAAGACTCCAAAAGGCTTAAATTGGAGTGGCTTTGAAATGAAATGCATTTTAAAGATGTGCTTTAGTGCTGCTGTAAAATGATGCTATTGTTGTGTTTGTCATAGTTCTGTTAAAAATGAGGCCATTTATATAGCAATAGAGACACGGGACGGGAAAGGAGAATTGGGAGATGTTGAAATGTTGGATGATATTCTTTTCCTTCCTGGGCATTGGGAAATTCTGCAGTTGTCATCCACATTAGCAGAATGTAGAACATTAGCGGAGCAATGGCAGGATGCCCTCCCGGGAGGAACCAAAGCCACTTTGCCTATTGAGTTAACCTCTCGAGTGCCACGCTGCTAGAGGGTTTAATGTGTGTGGAGGGATATGGTGGCAGAGTTATAGGAGAACATTCAGTGAGCATAGGAGTCTACAAAACATGATGGGTAAATTCAGAGGGTAAGACTCCCAGAGCATAATGTCTGGGAGCAGCCTTTGTTGCTCAGTTCTGATATCCAGAGGAATATCTTTTTCTCTTCTGGCTTTGTATATTCCGATGTGCAAATGAGCCTTCCAGCAACTGTGCGCCACTGCCCCCTTTCCCAACCATTCCCTTCTACCTTCACTGTTGGAAGAAACCTTTGGAAAACAGAGAAATTGAAAATACTTGCCTGTTCAGACATAACCCATTCTGATGTATGCTTCCAATAAATAATTTAATTTTTTATCTTAAGACTTGTTTCTTTCAGAAACCAATTTTTTTTCCTCTTAATTCTTAGGTTTTATCCTGTATGTATGCATCCCAGAGCTCTACATTTGAAGAGGAATGTAGTATTTATGAGCTTATCCTTAGAGACACATGGTTTGCTTGCATTTATTTAAGAAATTATTGGGTATCTCCAGTGAATCAGAAGCTTTGCTTGCAGTACAGAGTGAACCAGAAACAGTATCTATCCTCCAGGATATTACTCTGCAGGGGTACAGTTAGCTCCTTTGTTTGCAAAGCAATTTGTACAATTTCTTTTTTCTGTTTCCCCAAATTACCAGAAGGAACTATGTAGCACACTCCAGTCTCCAAAGCAAGAAGCATAAATAGAAGTATTTAAAAAATAAAATTTTCATTAGTAATTGAGAGCAGAAATTTCTTTCTATAAAAAATCAGCTCATGAATAAATAAACTCCTATCCTGTTTGTCTTAGGAGAAAAATCATATTTAAAGAAAAGTCATTCTGCACACGGTGGCTCAGACCTGTAATCCCAGCACTCTGGGAGGCTGAGGCAGGTGGATTGTTTGAGCTCCCAAGTTCAAGACCAGCCTGAGAAGGAGTAAGACCCTGTCTCTAAAAAATAGCTGGGAGTTGTGGTGGGTGCCTATGGTCCCAGCTATTCGGGAGGCTGATGCAAGAGGATTGCTTAAGCCCAAGAGTTTGAGGCTGCTGTGAGCTGTGATGCTACAGCACTCTACTTCTACATAGGGGGACAAAGTGAGACTCTGTCTCAAAAAAAGAATGAAAGAAAAGAAAAGTCAGCCTTCTAACCTTGTGTATTCTCTCTGCTTCCTTAATATTTCCTTAATACCCAACTGTTCAGTTCATTGATATGTTCATTTTTTCTGCTGTTCCCCAAATCAGAGACCTCACTGTCTAGTGAAGGAAAAAAATACAGAACTAATAGAAAATTATAACAATTAGTTTCTATCAGAGAAGTGTGAAGAAAGTGCTGAAGGAGCAAAGAAGAGCAAAACCTCACGCAGCTTGGTGAGGAAGTGAGGGTTCTTTTGGGAGGAGATGATGGAGTTTTGAAGGTACAGAAGCAAGGGAGGCAGAAGGAGCAGCATCAGCAGAGACAGCCTTGGACAATCCGCAGGGTTGAGGAAACGTGGCTGTTTGGAGGTTTCCTGGGAGTCAGGCTGTAATGAGAAAAATGAAGTTGGGGGGCCCATAGGGAATTTAAGGGGAAGAGTTCTGTAAGCCCAGTAAACAGGTCTGGATAGTTGTCTCGGCAGAGGAGTCATGGAAGGTTTTTGAGCATGGTATGATCACTGAACATTATGGGGATCACTTTGTAGCAAGCAAAATACTAAAATGAAATAAAAAGAGAGATTTATATTGTGGCTGAATGGGAAGTGATAGGTGACCGGCTTTGATTCTCTAGAGGTAACCTAAAGAAGAGATAAGAGGAGCCCAAGCAGGGTGGTGGCCGTGAACCTGGAGCAGAGGGAACACACTGAGAGGTTCCTACTGTATAAAGAGTACGTGCCAACCAGTGTGATGGAGTGTGGGAGGAACGGAGGAAAGGTGAGAGTAACTGCAGGTTGATCGGGTCGCCCACTGGGCAGATGGTGGCACAAAGCAGAACAAAACTGTGAAGGAAGCGTGTGTTGGGGGCAAGGTAACGAGGCTGGTCTGGGACATGCAACATTGCAGGTGTCCGCGGGGAGTCACCTGCCAACAGGTCCCAGGAGCCCTGTCACTCATCCCAGCACACAGTGGCAGGCGGTGGAGAGCTCCCTTGCTTTCTGAAGGCTTCCCTGTCTCCTCTCAAGTCCTGGTCAGAAACAGGGGGATGAGCAGTCGAAGCATCAGATGAGGAAAGAGAAGAAAAGCTGACCATGGCCTTTTTGTGTTTTTCAACTGCAGCAAGACTTACCCAGGAGTGATGAGAAATCACAACTCTAAACTGAGCTTAGAGCACTGAATGGTGGACATTACTAGACATTTACATTAGAGGTGTGGCTGAGTTTTTCTGTTAAAGGGACTTTGTTTTATAGTAATAAGAGAAGCAGATGATCTTCAACTTAGATTGGCTTGACTTAAGATTTTTAACTTTACCAGGGCAGGCAACTGATAATTAAACATTCAGCAGAAATCTTGCTTCAAGTAGCCACGCAGCCGTTCTGTTTCTCACTTTCAGTAGAGTATTCAATAAACGACACGAACTATTCAACACTTCACAATATAGTAGGCTTTGTGTTACATGACTTTCCTAGCTGTAGGCTAATGTAAGTGTTCTGAGCATGTTTACCCTAGGCTGGGCTGAGCTCCCTAACCTAGGAAGGTCAGGCACAGTAAGTGCATTTCAACTTACGATGAATTTATCAGGATGTAACCTTATTAGAAGTGGAGAATCATCTGTAGTTGGAACAGTCTTCCAGCGGCAGAAGAAGAACTAGTACCACAGAGGAAATTTGGTGTGACAGTGTGTGACTGAGGCAAAGCTGCATTATGATCACCGTCCCTAAGTCAGAAGTCTGTGTGAGGGACCAGGGAAGGGCTGAGACTGAAGCCTGGGTGACACCAATGCATATAGAGCCAGCAGAAGAAGAGGCATCTTTGAAGGAGAAATCACTGTGGAATGACACCTTCTAGTTAGTTAGAGATTTAAACCTCATAATCTTATTGCCCATCCAGGTTTATCTGCTTACTGACCAAGAGGAAGCCAACAGCCAGAGACAGCAGGGTTCAGGGTTCACAGGAGAGAGAAAGAATTTATTCCACATAGCACTAAGGGGGGGAGATGAGAGGACTTTCTCAGATCTGCTTCCCCAGGAATAGGGGAGCCAGGAATTTTAAAGACAGGTTGGTGGACAGAGGATTAGGCCATCAGAGTCTGATAATTGGCTGGTTTCTGAGCAGAACTATCAGTCCCTTTGGTGCGGGCCACTGTCAGTGTAGGTCAGCCAATCCACTGGAATGCAGTTCCTTGTGGGGGGTGGTTCAAGGCCGATTGAATCAGTTCCTTGGTCTGTATGGGTGAGTCACTGAAATGCAGGACCAGGAAGATATCTCAAACTCTACCCCTAGGTTCCCAACAGGTGATGTTATACATAGAAGGAGAACTTTAAGAATCTTTATAGTAGACAATATGCATGACTCCAAGATAAAGAAGCAAACGAGGGGACAGTGATTATTATCAGGCAAATGAGGGGACGGTGGCTGAGTGTTATCATTATTTTAGCTAAGCCTGCTCCTTTACAGAATTTTGGGGTCCTTACTCTAATTCTCACCTTGCACTCTTCATCAACAAGGCGATTTCAGTAACAGTGGTTTTAATTACCAACTGTCTTTTCAGGGATATCAGCCCCAGCTTAGAGAGGGAATCTATCTCCCAACCTCACATAGCTAGTGTGTGGCTCAGCTGGGAACTGAAGGCTGCTGTGGCTGATATCAAAGCTACCACGCTACTCCCCAAGTCTTTGAAAAGTACACAAATTTTGAGTTAAAAGGAAAATGTGTAGAGAGAACCACGAGTGATATTAGAACCAATAATATATTGAGCATTTCAAAGACAGAATTGTTAAGAATCTGATGCTGACTAGAAGTACCACAAATAAAATTGGCATATGATTCAAGATACTGTTACATTGCGTGTTCTGGGTTGAACTCCAATACTAACCCTATGCTGCTTTCTCTCTGGTGTTTTGTGTTGACATTCAACCCGAGGACTGAGGTCAGCTGGACCCGCTTGTTTCTATAGTGGGCCTATATGTGGAGAAGGCCCAAGGAGGCTGTGCTATTTCTTTTTACCTGCCTCTTTCATGGGCTTTTTTTAGTTGTGACTAGTTGTTATGAAAAATGCTCATAAGAATAATTTCACATTTGAGTTTCAGTTATGTACTGACATGAGGATCTTTAAGCAATGAATTCAGTAAAAGAGTGATCTCAGGACTTCCCTGGGTTAGTTACTTCCCCTATTTAAAAAAATGCTTATAAGGAAAGTCCAGCTGATAAGAAATGGTCCCTAATTATCAGAGAAATGCAAATCAAAACTACGCTAAGATATGACTAACCCCAGTGAGGATGACCCACAGCACAAAGTCTCAAAGCTGCAGATATTAATGTGGATGTGGAGAAAGGGAGCACTTTTCACTGCTGGTGGGACTGCAAACTATTACAGTCTGTTTAGAGAATCCTCAAAGTATGAAGAATACTCAAAGAACTCAAATTCGACATCTCATTTGATTCTGCAATCCCATCACTGGGCTTCTACCCAGAAGACAAAAAAATTCTCTTATCATAAGGACATTTGCAGACTAGACTATTTATCACAGCTCAATTTACAATCACCAAACTGTGGAAACAACCTAAATGCCCATGAACACAGGAATGGATTAACAAACTGTGGTATATGTATACCATGGAATACTATTCAGCCATTAAAAAGATGGAGACTTTACATTACATTAACCTGGATGGAGGTGGAACACATTCTTCTTAGTAAAGCATCACAAGAATGGAGAGCAAGGATCCAATGTACTCCATTCTAATATGAAGTCAGTAGATGAGCTAATACAAGGGGTGAGGTGAGGTAGGAGAAGGAGGGAGTGGGAAGAGGGGAAGAGGGAGGCAATGGGGGTCACAGTGTATGGCATACCTCTTGGGGTAGGGATATAATTAAAGAGGAACTTCACCTAACAAATGCAATCAGTATAACCTAATTCTTTGTATTCTCCATAAATCTAAATAAATAAACAAAACAAACAAATAAATAAATGAAGTATATAATTCACTTGTCATTTTGCTTTTCATTAATAAGGATTCATAATAAGAATTAAGACCTACTCTTAACCACAAATAACTGCTGGTGAGATGGGTTTGGGTGAGAATTGGGGCTTTCATGAACATTTGTGGTGGGACCCTCTGGGGAGGGTTGTCCTGTCCTTAGCAGTGATTGGTTTCTTCTTCTTAAAGATTTCCTTCTTGCTTGATCCAATCTTCTTTTAAGTTTTAACTCTGGGGTTTTTTTTTTTTTTTTCTTATACAAACATCTTGTAGAGCAATAAAAATAAAGTTTTTGGATGGTGCCTGTGGTTCAGTGGGTAGGGCGCCGGCCCCATATACCTGGCCCCAGCCAAACTGCAACAAAAAATAGCTGGGTGTTGTGGCAGGTATCTGTAGTCCTAGCTACTCAGGAAGCTGAAGCAAGAGAATTGCTTATGCCCAAGGAGTTGGAGGTTGCTGTGAGCTGTGATGCCACAGTACTCTACCAGGGGCGATAAAGTGAGAATCTGTCTCAAAAAAAAAAAAAAAAAGAAAAAAGACAAAGTTGTTCCTTTGAAGGGAGGCTGACTGCTGAGGTTAGGGAGTTCAGCCTCCATCCCAAATGGTACATCATTGGTCCTAGTAAACTGGAAATAGAAGTCTGAAGCACCCTAGTTTCCATTCTCCAGTATTGCACGTCCATTCTTTCTATTCTTACAAACTTGCAAATGCCATTTTTTCCCCCTAAAGAATGCCTTATTGATAACATAATTTTCAAGGAGATTGAAATCTTCTCCTGCTTTTTAAATCTAATCTCTACCCCTCATCTCTTTTTCTTCTGTTTCTGTCTCTCTCTCACCTGAGTGTTCACAAACACACACACATACTCACACACCTTTGCTCTAATGGTAAAGACAGGTGCTTTGCCAAAGGAAAACTCTCTCCTAACCTCAGAGATATTTGTTATTTGATTTCTCCAATTAATTTTTTATTTGTAATCTCAGGTTTTGTTGACCGTGGAGAACCTCCTAAAAGAGCAAATGGAGAGTTGATTTCAGTGCAGAGATAGGCCCAGGAAGAGGCAGAAATAACAGCACAAAGTAATAGGCCAAATTTTGGATTTATATTTCAGAGGTCAGAGGGCAAATTCTATCAAGGTTGTACTTATGATAGAATTTCTTTTAAACCAGATCTTTTTTTTCATCTTCACTTTACAAATCTACGAGATGATCTATGACTTAGAACATTTCCTACTTTGGGAACAAAACTGAGTTGCAAAAACATGTAATGATCATGGCTAAAAATAAGATTTTGTTACATTAAGCCTCTACTGATTTCAACAAGAAACAGGGTCTAGAGGTGAATGGACACATTTGCAATTGAAACATACTCCTTTGGATAAAATGAAGACCCTTATGGCACCAACAGAATTTCTACTAAACTTTGGAGGTGACAGACTGGTTTGGTTTTGCTTAAATTCTAGCATTTGGGTGTGAATTGGTTTGGAGAGCACTGGAGGGGGAGTGGTGAAGAAAGGGGAAAGAGATGTGCTTCTTCCCTTGGCTGTGACCTGCCGCTCAGCTCTAGCTGGCTCCCGCCTCTGTGGACGGGGGGAATTTGGGTGAGTCCTGTTTCCACCCATCTCCACTCTTACCCCCACAAACATATGCTTCGTTAATTCTATCACTCTGTGATCTTGAGCAAATTGCTTAACAGGCCTGGGTCTCAATTTTATGGTTTTCTCAGGGGCTTAGTGAATAATTTTGAAGGCAGGCAGGTAATAAAATAAATGATGTGAACAGAGCTAGACTCTGAAGTCCCATAGCAAACCTGATAGTGCGTGCCCCAGTAAGCCTATTGCAATGGCCTCATTTATTCATTTTAAATTTTAGAGGCTAAATCAAATACATCCCTAGGCAAGATTTGGCTGCACTTGGACTAGATGTTGTCTCAATTGTCTTTAAGACTGAACCCTGTGAGTTACCTGTAAGCCTCTGTTACAGACTGGATTTTCTTCCCCTCTTCCTGTTCCCCAAGCGTAAGTGGGACCTGTCCCATTCTACTTTACTTAAAATATTTATGTAGATTTTTGGGGGTTGTGGTCAATAAGATTGAATTCTTTTCTCCCACAGAAACTTCCTCAAGCTAGTAAAGCTATGTATACTATTTTGCCCGAGCAGATCAGATTTGGGAATGTGATACATAAAAGCACCCACTGAAATATTCAACTCTAATGAAGTCTTGGCATTAAAAAAATGTGCTAGTACAGTGCTGTCAAGGCTTCTCGGCGGCACCTTCCTCCCTCTACCGGGGGGTGCTGTCGCAACTGTCCCCCCTGTCTCCCCACACATCTATCTGCAAGCAGGAGGGGAGAATGAGAAAGGGGAGGAAAGGCAGGAGCCGGGGACAGTAGGAGGAAGAAAGGAAGAAAAGGAGCAAAGAATGGAGGTAAGGTGGACGGCAACATGAATCAACCGGAAGGGAGAAAGGCTCGGGGTTTTTCTACCCCATCAGGAACTGTAAAAGGATGATTAGTTGGGACTCTAGTCCCTTCTAGAATGCTGCCTTTTCTCTTTCTCTAATGGGGATGCAGCGACCATTGCTACTGTTGTCATCTTTTATGGCTTTGTGGAAGGAGCTTCCTAGTGGGTTATGGAGGAAAACCTATTTGAAAGCCATCTGTGTATTCCAAACTCTCAGATACTACTGGAGACCAAAGTACCAGATTATTGATATCTGAATTAATTGACAATAAACCGTGGCCTGATGCAAGAATTTCATGAACTCAAAAGGGTACTTAATCTCTGCGTGTGAAAATTTTATTTGGAATCCAAGGATAATATGAAATGTAGGTTCATGGTTGCTTTTATTTATTTATTGCAGTTTTTGGCCGGGATTGGGTTTGAACCCACCACCTGTGTCATATGGGGTCGGCATCCTACTCCTTTGCCGCCCTCATGGTTGCTTTTAAGAGTTGTGAGATTATTTTACAAGATTTCAGGGCATCTCTTGGGATTGTGTCCATAGATAGGGCTTTGTTGTTCGAGTATTTTCATGCTGCATATAAACCTAAAATCTGGCACGATTAAATTTCAAGTGAATGTGGTGTGTGTGTGCACACACACGAGGACGTGTGTGTTGGGTATGTGTGTTGATAAGACCAGGAGAGGAATTCTTCTAGCATTTAGGTTGTTACTTCCTGAAGTAGGATTGTGCTTTAGGTCTTTTCATTCCCTTGGAATTGGCCATGATTTACAGATATGCCTGCTGTTTTTTCCGTGTTTACTGCAGAAGGGATATACATAAGAAAAGGGATCCAAATTTTAGCCTCTGGGCTAGTGTAGGGGCTCACGCTGGTAATCCTCATACTCAGGGAGGCTGAGGCAGGAGGATCACGTGAGCTCAGGAGACCAGCCTGAGCAAGAAGGGGACCCCTCTTGACTAAAGAAAGAAAAATTAGCTGGGCACTGAGCTGAGCACCCTGACTCCCAGCTACTCAGGAGGCTGAGGCAGGAGGATTGCTTGATCCCAGGAGTTTGAGGTTGCTGTGACTAGGCTGGGCCACAGCACTGTAGCTTGGGGAACAGAGTGAGACTCTGTCTCAAAAAAAAAAAAAAAAAAAAAAAAGGTTCTTAGCCTCTGGCTAGTATTTCTTAATCGTGGACTTGCTGGCCCTCAGCTCTAGTGTCCTTTAGTCCTGGTGCCAGAGTTGCTGGAGTTCCTGTAGCAGCTGCGTGTCTGTGACTGCCTCGCTTGCTGCCGCTGTTCCTCTCTGGCACCCTAGCCCTCACCCTGTGGCTCACAGGTTATGACAAGGCCATCAGCCCTCTGACCACAGCAGCAGGTCCTGGGTGGCTCTCTGATGATGTCCCTGGCACTGGCAGGCTTCACCCCTTTCTGTTCCAGTTGCCAGCGGCTGAAGGCAGAAAAGGCCCCTTTTCCCTTTAGTGCTTATGATTTCGTAGGCCTCAGTGCAGAGAGGTTTTGCTCTCTGAGTTCTACTCACTGGTCCCAACAGAGTATTATTTCAGTTTATTTGGAATTTGACACAAATTTCCTTAAACCACGTTTTGGAGACAAAGAAAGGGGTTTCCTATAGTACTACACCCAAGTCATTCCTCCCAACTAATCATCCTTTTACAGTTCCCGATGGGGTAGAAAAACCCCGAGCCTTTCTCCCTTCCGGTTGATTCATGTTGCCGTCCACCTTACCTCCATTCTTTGCTCCTTTTCTTCCTTTCTTCCTCCTACTGTCCCCGGCTCCTGCCCTTTCTCCCCTTTCTCATTCTCCCCTCCTGCTTGCAGATAGATATGTGGGGAGACAGAGGGGACAGTTACGACAGCACCCCCCGGTAGAGGGAGGAAGGTGCAGAGAAGTGTTGACAGAACTTTCCTTCCCAAGTTGCCTCTGTGAGATGGTCTCAAGTTGAAAGGCACCTGTCTATATCCTTTGCTTCCTAGGAGACTGGGAGGTGTGGAGGTGGTTTTCTTGTTCGGACAGATATAATATTGTTGGTACATACCCTTGAGGGGAGAGGTATCAGTACAGGAGAGGCTGAAGTAAAAGCTATTTATTTTATGTTTTTCTTCCCACAAATAACCCAGAATGGAACCTATAGTATAAGAAACTGAGGACAAAAGGTAAGCCTCGATTCTTAATTTATCTGTATATCTCTGTGGGCCGAAGTTACCCCTTATTAGTGAGTTCCTGTCACATTGTTTTCTAATTCAAATAAAAATATATACGGATGGATAATTGTCTCAAGAGTTTTCAGAATAATAAGGCATTTATAATAACTTGATGAAGGGTATTCTTTTCATCTTTATTTACTTAGCAGCATAATCAAGACCAACTTAGAAAGGTTAGAAGGGGTCAAAAGAAATTTATAAAGAGTGGCTATTAAAGCATAGAGCATATGTATGCGGGCTGTGGTTAAATAACGGTAAGTAGGACGTGTTTATTAAAATGATGCAGGATTTTATCTCTTCATTCTTGATGTCTCTTAGTACCTGACATTATGCTGCTATGGTTTCCATGGAAACAGCACACACTCTTCCTTTCAGCTGACCTGAAGTTCAAGCCCTGCTGTTGCAATAGAAATTCTCAGAAACACCTTCACTTTTATTAAAAACAAAAATACCAAATCTATGCAAAAGGAAAAAGCAAGAAATGGGGGCAAGAAAATCCATGGACTGTGTTGCAGAAGGGAAAAGAGAATGTGCTGTGTTTTCATTAAGACGGAATCAAGAAACAATTTACTATGCTGGAGGTTGAGAGCGTCTGTCATTTCCTTCCCCTAAATTACCTTAGAATTGATCCTCCTGAGCCTGCCTTAACATCTGCACCTTTCATTTCTAATTCAATATGTTCTACTATTTTTAGTTTTCTGGAAGTATCTCTTTTGCTGATTTAAAAACTTGCTTCTCTGTGACTCACAAAAAATGTTGATTCGTTCTATAAATTGCATCTTTAATAAAGAAAGGTTCACCTTTGTGTGGATTTCTGGAATAAGACATTTCACAAGAATAAGGAGTCACGGTGTGGACCTCCTGTCCACAGCCTCTTTTTGTTTCCTTTAAGCTAAAATGCTTTGTATTGCCAGTAACAGAAAAGTCAACTTTCTTGGTCTATCTAAGAAGGTAAATTCATAGGTTTATGTTACCAAAGGTCCACAGGCATGGTTTGATCAGGGTTCAGGATCTGTTACTCCTGAATTTCCTAAACTCTAACCCTTGAGGCTGGCTTGAGCACTGTAGCAAAATGCCCAAAGCAGTTACCCAATTCACATCAGCTTGACATCCAAGAACAAGAAAATGACGATGATTATTTCCAGAAATCTCTATCAAAAGCATTTCAGCTTCATTGTTCTGATTAGGTCAAGGATACATTCATGTGTCAATAACTGGGGAGGATGTAGGTTTTTTTTTTTTGTTTGTTTGTTTGTTTTTTGTTTTGAGACAGAGTCTCACTATGTTGCCCTCTGTAGACTGCTATGGTGTCACAGCTCACAACAACCTTCAACTCCTGGGCTTTAAGAGATTCTCTTGCCTCAGCCTCCCGAGTAGCTGGGACTGCAGGTGCCCACAACGCCTGGCTATTTTTTGGTTGCAGTTGTCATTGTTGTTTAGCAGGCCTGGGCCGGGCTCAAACCCACCAGCTTCGGTGTATGTGGCTGGTGCCCTCCTCACTGAGCTACGGGCACCAAGCTGGATGTAGGGTTTTGTTGATTGAATTTGAGCTTGAGTCATGTGTTTGATGTTTGAGCCAGGAGGAGTCAGTCTCCTTCAAAGCACATGGGCTGCAGGCAGAAGTATGGAAATCAATGCACTATTTGGGGGACATTCCCAAGAGAAGAATGGGTGGATGGTGAGGAAGTAGCCATTGTCCAGTGCAAAGGGTATCTCATGCTGAAATCCTCAGTAGCTGACCAAATTTTCCATGGTGCCAACACCTACATATCTCTGTTAGATCAGTGAACCTCTTGGTAATTCCAAATCCAATCTTAGGTTTGAAAGACCTGTTGGCTAGACTGCAGTCCTACCTTCTTTTCCATTCACAGTTTAACCTTCTGAGTTTAACCCCATTTAGTATCACAGCCTGTCTTCCTAATCACACTATCCTGTCTTGCTCTACTTTTTCTTTCTTTCATAACACCTGACATTTTTTCCATACCATAACCATTGAATGTTTATTGTTATTATGTTTGTTGTTTATTTATATTCATTGATGCTTCCCCAGGCACTTAATGAGTGTCTGGAATAAATATTTGTCAAATGAATTGAATAAGCAAATCATTGAATCTGGCCACTTTGCAGCTACTTGCTAAGTCAATTTGGTTGATCTGATTTTTGACAACTGGAAATAGTGCTCAGATCTCCATTTTTAAAATACCACCCCCCACCCTGGGCTTTTGTACCTGTAGGTAGTTGCATCCTGTAGGCAAGTAGTTATAATATCAACCTAAGTTGGGCATTCTAATTTGTATCTTGACTCCTGAAATCCTTTTACTTGGTTGGGAATGAGGATGGGGGGATATAGGTAAGGTTCAGTTCTATTGTAAGAGCTACAGATCTCTGCTTCAAATAGACATGATTATTCTGGGCTTCAAGGAGGTATCTTAGAGGTGTTTTCTGTTGCTCACTTAGCATGCCAGTGGGTGTCTGGGAGCACTTGCCTTTCTACCTCTCTGATACAATTTGCAGTTTAAAGTCAACTTGAAACAAGATGTTTTCTTCAGTTTAGAGAAAAATCCACCTTTTTTCTCTACAATGGCTGCTGAGCCTGAGTCGTGTGGCTTATGACCGGCGTAAGCAATTTCTTTACAGAGTAAATCTTGAGAATACCAGAGACAAAAGCCAAGTCAGAGAAGGGCCCTCCCTGGCAGATGAAATTTCCTGTTCTGAGTAGCCTCAGAGGGAAGATGAAAAATCACTGTTTTGTCTCTTGTGAAAAAGGGTAACATTCACAGTGTTGATTGGCTGGTGGTTGACTTTTACTCAGGATGTTTTGATTGCTACAGGCATGTGATAACTCTCATCTGAGCACTGTGTGTTGATCTATCATCTTATTCCAGGAGTCACACAAAGGGAAGTCTTGTGTCACACACGTTAGTCTTGTGATTTGGTTCTCCAGCCGGGGTTGTCGGGACAAAGTACTCAGAGTTCCACTTACTGGAGGGCGGCTGGTCCTAGCTCTGGACTCAACGTCATCTAATCATTCCAAGCACTTGCCTGTCCTGTAGCCTCTCTTGCCCCAATTCTGAAATCCAGTGACTTGCTGAGATGCTGCCGCATCATTAAACATTTCTATTGTATTATGTGTAACACCTGCAGCCAGAAATCAGCCTCCCTGTGATGAGTAAGTAAAAGGTTCTGTTTACATGTTTTTTCACGCCATACACCTTGACTTTAGACACTGTTACCTGTACAGCTGCCGGGACAGCTCATCTCACTCAGGTAGCTTTATGTAAGAATCGTCAGAAGCAGGGATGTGGTTGACATTAAATGCGTGGGACAACCTGTGTACGGCACAGGCACAGGTCAATCTGAATGGAGCCTGGCCACCCAGTGAGTCAGCTGAACATGTCAGCCCTGCCCAGAGAGAGTTGCAGTAGCTGTGATTTCAGCCACTAGTTCCTCATTACCATCTGGGAACTAAATGATCAAGGTGCAAGAGACCCTACAAGTCATCTCACAGTCTATTTCTTGAGATAAAAAAAATTTTTTCTCAGGGAGGTGAGTGACTTGTTTATGTCATACATAATCCCAATAGAACCCAAATAAATCTAGAACCCCAAGTGATCAAATGCATGCATGTTGTTTCATGCAAAGAAACACAATCTAGAAACAAAAACACAGTAGAGCCTCTATAAATTGACCATCCCACCCTCAGGACTGTAACAAACTAGTCAACATATGGAGGTGGTCAACATAAGGATCTAGGCCTACTGTATTGATACGTATGTGTGGTTCATGTCCAGTCTATGAAAATTATTACTATTATTTTTTTTTTGAGACAGAGTCTTACTGTGTCGCCCTGGGTAGAGTGAGTGTCATAGCTCACAGCAACCTGAAACTCTTAGGCTCAAATGATACTCCCGCCTCAGCCTCCCGAGTAGCTGTGCACCATAATGCTTGGCTAGTGTTTTCTATTTTTAGTAGAGATGGGGGTCTCATTCTTGCTCAGGTTGTTCTTGAACTCCTGAGCTCAAGCAATCCACCTGCCTGGACTTCCAGAGTGCTGGGATTACAGGAGAGAGCCACCGTAACTGGCCAGTCTATGCAAATCAGGTCAGCTTGAGGAAGAGGTCTTTGTGGGGAGCTGGTCAACTTTGGAGGTTGTGCTATAATTACGCATATTCCGAATCTTTTGTTAGTCTTTGAAGGCAGTGATGCAGAGTAAAGTGTATGCTGAACACACACCTGAAGTCATCTCTCTTGCCCACTGCTTCCATCCTCAGTGTGGCTTACCCGGGCTGCAACTGCTTCTCTCCACACTTCTCTATTTTCCTCCCATCACTCTCTCTACAAGTGTTCCAGACACCCCACAGACATGGGCTAAACAATCCTCCTTCCCCCGTTGAAGGAAGCATCGTGAGGTTTTGTCTAATACCTGACCTGGCCAGGCTGTGGGAGCGGCTGATGGGCTAGGCAGCAGCACTCCCCACCCCACCCACCCGTCAACCCGGACTCCTGGTTTTCTAGAAATGGAAGCACATGGAGCCCGCTGAGAAATGGAGATCTCCTCTCTGTTCGACAGCTTTTCTAGTGAGAAAACATTTTTGTAAATTTCAGTGGAATAAACCTCTGAACCTCATTGTACCTGTAACCTGTAGGTGCTGGAGCCAGGACCATCCCTCAGGGTTCCGGGGCTCTGTGCATACAGACAGTGTCTTATTTATGCCCTGCACTCAGGAACTGCACAGCAAATAATAAACACGTGAATAAACCTGAAGGTAAATAAGGCCAATAATCCGGGAAGAAAAGAATATCAGAAAGAAAAGAAATGGGAAAGCCTCTTCCCTCCTTCTCTTCCTTTCTCCTCACTCTCTTTTTTGTACCCAAAGCATTTGGACTGACAGTCTCCATTGCTTAAAAAAATTCGTTGATCAACACTTGCATTTTTCCATTCCCGTTGAGCAGACCCTTCGGACTTGACTTTCATGTTCATTCCCCGTCTTCTCTTCCTGTCACTTTCCCCCTCTGTTTTCCACTGTATGCATGAGGGTAATTTTCCATTATATTGTTATTTCCCAAGTTCTCTGGCAGGGCGGCAGTAAAATGACACAGCTAAGTAATACAGATTTTAATAACTTAATGCCATCATAATTTCTAATAGAAATGCACGTGGAGACAGGGAGATGATGTTTGAAAAGACATAAAAATGGAAAGTGGATCATAGATAAAATGTTCATGAAAACTTACTGTGGCAGAGAGGGAAGGGACACAGGGAAGGACAAGTGTGGTGAAGGTGGGGTTGGAAAATAGATGCTATTAGTAAAAGGGGAAAAGTCACAGGAGAGAAAAAAACATTTTGAAAGTATGTCAGAAAGAAGGAAAATGATGACAAAAGAAAAAGGTGGACTGGCTTCTTAATAGAGAAAAAGAGCAAATAGGAAATTACAGAAAGAGAAAGAAGGTTTGGCCTGTCTTACGAGTCAGGCTTGGTGACAAAGGGTAACAGCAAAAAGAGTATTTAAGGTAATGATAGTCCATGAGGCGAGACAGTGTGGAGAAGCGGTGCGTTTCAGGACATCCCAGGTGGGAAAATCACTGCGGAGCACAAAAGGAGAGGATGCAGGTAGTGCAGGCCAGCTGGCAATTATTTTTTAAACCTCATGGAAGACTCTTAGGTTCCTAGGAATTTGAAAAAGGAAAGCCAGTTCAAAATTCTTATTTTTAAATTTGTGATGAAAATGTGTTAAAGTAGGCCACAGACAGTGCATGGATTTAGTGGGCTTTCCTGGTGCTTGGGTAAACCACGGTGAAGCTCATAACATGGCTAAGTGACCAATGTGTGTCAGCTTGCTGCCTCTAAGAGCCCTGGTTCAGGAGGATAGCCACGGCCCCCTCCCCTCCCATGGCATACTGCCTCATTCTCTATTACTTATGTCTGCTGCAAACCCACCTGCTCACCTGTGTTTCCCCTCCTCTTCCTGCGTGTATAGTAGGGGGGCTGTACTTCCCCACTCAGAGCGAACAAGTGTGGTGAACTTGTCTGGTCTGGGTGGGAGCATTAAAAATCTAAGGTATGATTCTCCATGTTCCCTTTACCCCCTTTAATTATTTAAAATAATTTAAAGCATTAATTTAAAATTTGAGTAAAGCTCACACTAAGCCCAACAGACGAGGAAACAATTGCCGTGGTTTATTACCTCCCATTCCTAGAAGGAGAGGCCCTTCTTTGGGGGCGTTCAAGGGGGCTGCTGCGGGCCAAGTCCCAGGGTGGAGGGAGAGAAAGGAACTGGTGACAAGCGCTTTTCTGTGGTTTCTGCCAGAAGGAAAAAGGGCATAGGAGCTGTTCCCAGTTGTCTGGTGTCTGGCCCTAGGTGTCCCCAGTTGTCTGGTGTCTGGCCACTTCACAGTGGCTACGGATGGAGAGAAGGCAATGAAGGAGGTGCGTGGGTGTATGGGCTCTGGATTGGTTAGTTTGTACTTGAAATTGTGCCCGGGGCAGAAGGACTCCTCTGGAAGACAGTGAAGAAGGGGTGTCATGGTCTGACTGTGTTCCCCTTCCCATTCATACGCTGACATCCTAACTCCAAGGGTGATGGTACTAGGAGGTGGGGCTTTTGGAAAGTGATTAAATTATGAGGATGGAACCCCATGAATGGAATTAACGAGCTTCTAGAACTGTGAGAAATAAAATTCTGCTGTTTATAAGCCACCCTATTTATGTTGTTTTGTTATAGCAGCTCTGATGGGCTAAGACTGGGGCAGAGTGATGAGGGAAGTGCGGGGCCAAAGCAGGGTGACTCAGGCACATTATGGAATATGTCCAGGGCAAGGTGTGCTCAGCACACGCATGTGGGGCAGCTGTGAAAGCACCCAGTTTTTTCGCGTAACATGGCTAACATGCCCTGGCGGAGCGGGTGTGGTGATTGTGCCAACAGGGAGATGCTGCAGGGTCAAAGCAGTGTGGTGAGCTGCTGTAAAAGCTTTATGCCTGACATGGGACTTTGCACGAGTCAAAGGGACACTTTTGTTGTATTAAGCCACTGAGATTTTTGTTACCAAAGCATGACCTAATTGACCTTCACCAATGTCCCACTGCATCAACTGTGGAATTTAGGGAGGTAACATGAGGAAGCCCTTCCTGATGTACAGTGTAGCCTGGGCAGTGTTCATTGCTTATTAATACAGTTGACCACCTAAGGGACTGTAACAAACTGGTCAACACAAGGAGCTGAGCCTACTGTACCGGCCGTACACATGGTGCCTGCTAGTCTGGGGACATGAGGTCAACTTGAGGAGATGGTCACCACAGGGAGATGGTCAGCTATGGAAGTCCTGCTGTATTGATATTAGTTGCTAATATAATTTCTCTGCCGAGACAGCTGCTTCCCTTTTCTCTGTAATAGATAGGTATGTGCTTCCCATTGGTGACCCCATTTATCGTCAGAACAAAAGAGCAAGGCAGCTATGCACACGCTACTCCTTCTAAAATAGTCCATATTTATTATTGTCTTTATTGTCTTTCCATTTTAGAGAGGAGGAAATCAAGGATGAGAGAGGTGACACGCCTAGCCCGGGGTCATGTGGCTGGGAAGTGGCGGAGACAGGAATTCATCCCAAATCTGTCCATGTCCGATCCTAGTCCACATTCTACCATATCCTGCTTCCAGGATGCCTCTCTGATCAGAGCGTTTCAGTACAGTGAGCTATTTAACTGAAAATGCTGTAAAAATAAAGAGCCCCTTGAGCCCCACTAGCAGCATCAGTGCTCAGGCCATGTAGAAGTTTTCCTCTTGGTAGCCTGCCCTCCTGCCCCCAAGCTGGGGGGAAAGCTGACACCAACCATGCTGCTGGGACACCACTTGAAAGTCATCCTCCTGACTGCTCACCGTCTCAGTACGGCAGCTTCATGTTCTCGGCTGTTCATTGTGCTCCTGCCTAGCAGCCTTTGGTCTCCCCTTCGTGTGCTACCGGTTGGCTGCTATTTGCTGCCTCAGAGGTGGAAAGCCGAGGAAGCACTTGCTCAACTTTTCTGAGGCTGGTGGTGGCCATAGCTGACCCAGGGACACAAAGGGAAGCCTGATGGAGCCCTTCTGGGATTTTCTGATGGAAGAGACAGGTCCAAGAGGCCCTTTGTCCTTGCCCTGAAAACAGATGCAATGCCTGAGGCCACAAGCTGAGGATGAAAAGCCCAGCCTTGTCAGTGCCAGACTGAACCACCAGAAAGAGCAGTTGCACCAAAGACAGCAACCATTCACCCCCGGCCTCTTGTTAGGCAAGAGGAACAAACCTCCCATTGTTAAAGCCAGTGCTGGTCTGATTTTCCTCGTTTTCAGCCGAAAATGATATACAATATCATTATAAATCTTCATATATCTGAAAATACCATAATTTGGATTGTTCCTAATTTGCATCTAGTTACAATTTTGGATAATTTAGATTACACCAACATTTTAACTAATTTAAATAATTCCATGTTTGACATCTTTGTATATACAGTGTTGCTTTTTCTGTATTTATAATCATTTTCTTTACACAGAGTGTATTGCCCGTAGTGATTTGAAACTCTTCATACACATTACCAAAAAGCTTTATAAAAAGTTTGTACAAATTCTTGGCATTCTGTCCTTTTAAAAACCCCATACTGTACCGTGTAGATCCCAGACTCGGTTCACAAGTGAAGGAAGCAGGTAACCTGAACAAATCAAAATGAGGCTCTGCTGGTCTAAATTTTATGCATTTTCATCCTGGGAAAAACTGTCTTGATGTGTGTTTCAATTTGTTTGAAAAGTATGAAAGAATAAAGCCTTACACAAAATAAGGCATTAATGTTATATAACAACTGTACCTAAATGGGTTCTTCTTACATTTACCAGGGAGGATGTTCTGGTGAGGGGGTGCAGATGAATTCATCTGAGTAGAAGACAGACTGGTACAGCTTTTGTAGTTGGACATGTCTGTTGGCCACATTTGGTAAGCATCACCCGGAGAGGGGAGTAGGGTTGAAATGCAAGGCTGGAGCAAGAAAAGAACAAGTGATCCCATCGCAGGCTGGGGAAGGGACTTGAAGAGAAACTTCTCTGAAGAAGACAGGCGCACCACCTATAGACATATGAAAAAATGCTCATCATCTTTAATCATCAGAGAAATGCAAATCAAAACTACCTTGAGATGCCATCTAACTCCAGTAAGATTAGCCCATATCACAAGATCCCAAGACCAGAGATGTTGGTGTGGATGTGGAGAAAAAGGAACACTTCTACACTGCTGGTGGGAATGCAAATTAATACATTCCTTTTGGAAAGTTGTTTGGAGACTACTTAGAGATCTAAAAATAGATTTGCCATTCAATCCTATAATTCCTCTACTAAATATATACCCAGAAGACCAAAAATCACATTATAACAAAGATATTTGCACCAGACTGTTTATTTCAGCCTAATTCACAATTGCTAAGTCATGGAAAAAGCCCAAGTGCCCATTGATCCACGAATGGATTAATAAACTGTGGTATATGTACACCATGGAATATTATGCAGCCTTAAAGAAAGATGGAGACTTTACCTCTTTCATGTTTATATGGATGGAGCTGGAACATATTCTTCTTAGTAAAGTATCTCAAGAATGGAAGAAAAAGTATCCAATGTTCTCAGCCCTACTATGGAAGTAATTTATGGCTTTCATATGAAAGTTATAACCCAGTTACAACCTAAGAATATGGGGAAGGAGGAGAGGGGAAGGGGGAGAGGGGAAGGAGGAAGCAGGGAGGAAGGGTGGAAGGAGGGTGATTGGTGGGATTATACCTGTGGTGCATCTTACAAGGGTACATGTGAAACTTACTAAATGTAGAATGTAAATGTCTTAACACAATAACTAAGAAAATGCCAGGAAGGCTGTGTTAACCAGTGTGATGAAAATGTGTCAAATGGTCTATAAAACCAGTGTATGGTGCCCCATGATCGCATTAATGTACACAGCTATGATTTAATAATAAAAAAAAAGAAATAAAGAAATCCAAGTGTTAAAAAAAAAAAAATCCTGAATAAATCTTGAAAAAGTATCAAGATATTCAAGCTTTACTTTTTTTTCTCAATGCTCATGAAGATCGTTGCCCTTCAATATGTTATTGTAACCAAAGCCTCTCTTATAAAGAAGAAACCTTTGGGATTTCTAGAGAACATAGAAAAGATAGAATTGTTCTAATTTGCCCACATTTTATAATTGTAGCAATATGTGTTTATAGATTCCTATACAAAATCAACCACCTACAGAAATGTACATCTTGACTACATTACGCTGGAGAAGTTCTCCCATTAAAAGCTTTCAAAATCCTATCACCCACCACCAAATTCATATACTATGTAAATAGCAAAGGGCCATTCTGGCTTGACAGACCCCCATTTTGCCCTTTATTTGGTATCTTGGGGCATCTAGCATCCACTTCTCAGCAAAGAGCAGTGTTCAGACGGATGGAAGATTTACTTGGCATCTTTTTAGCCAATAGTATGATTGACCTCTCCCATTTCTGCTACCAAAAAATGACATATCAGAATGCAGAAAAAATGATATATTTTATATATAAATATGATAAATATTATAAAATAGAAGAATGCAGAGTTTCCCTCTTGGCAGCCATGTTCATATAATAAGAAAGAAAGAAAACTAAAAAAGAAAGATGCTAATCTGTGAAAACAAAAAAGAAGCAATTCTCATGCAGGCATAAAGGACTCTGACGAAAGCCCCAAAAAGACTACCCAGTTTTTATTTGTTAGAAGTTCTCCTTTTTTTCTTAGATACTGTCAATTTTCTTTTACACTGAAACCCATAAAAGTACTTCAAGAAGGCAGAGTTTGTTTTGTCTTGCTGGTCCATTCCTGGGTCGATGGGCACTTGGGTTTCTTCCATGACTTAGCAATTATGAATTGGCCTGCAATAAACATTCTGGTACAGATGTCTTTGTCTTGCATGTTCATTTCATTTTGTGTGTTTTTTGTTTTGTTCAGAGGTAAATGAATCCCAGGCACCTAGAACATTCCTGGTTCTACAGACATTTAGCAAAGGTGGAATAATGAGCAGATCTTGTTTCTTCTGTATTTGGAGAAAGACTGATGTGATTTATGAATATTTGAGTTTGGAGAGAAAGCACACGACGTATTATGAATATGAGGATCAGACAGATTCACTTGTTGATTTTTTTGGCAAAAGTATCTTAGAAGTGGCTCCAAGACACACAGGTGCATGTAATTTTTACTAGTAACAATCAAGTTCTATATTTGATGGCTCACCTTGCTGTCCCTTCTGAGAAACAACTTTACATCCTGAGATACTATATGGTCTCTGGTATCACACACAGAGTTTGAATTATGAATTTACTGCTGAACTACATGAGCTTAAGCAAAATAATTACCCTAAGATCCAATTTCCTCATCTATGATATCAGGATAATGGTAGTTCCTCTTTAAGTTCTACCTTACAGATTGACTGTAAGGATTAAACAAAATAATACTAACAGAGCTCTTACAGCCTACACACAGGAAGCACTAAATAAACATTAGCTCTAAATAATATTAACTCCCCAGGAGAGAAACTAGATGAACCCAAAACATTTAACAGGGGCCTCTCTCTAATTCCCACATATAGAATAGAAAAAAGAAAAGGAAAAAAAAGATACCATTTTTTGAGATATTATCAAATTATAATATAAAATAAGGCTATTTTCTCAAAACACAACCAAAGATGAAAACAATAAAACAAGTATTTCCTAATGTACGTGCATAAAGACTTTACAGGTACAAATTTTCTCACATAGAAAATAACAGGGAATCATTTTGGACACAATGCGGTCATACGATAGGAGTTATACAGTATTGACAATTTTTCACTGTCTCATAAAATGTGTGTCTTCATAGATTAACAACTGTGTTAGAGTTAGTGCTTTGTACATTGGCCATGTTTCCCAGTCTTATTTCAAATACAGAAAGCAATTTTTACCTCTAAAAAGGGAGTTATTCTTAGGCCAGTGCCTGCTAATTTGATAGATTAAAGCCTGAATTATAATATCTCCCTAAATGACTCAACCTCCCCAGGACCCCTAACTTCCCTCACTAAGTTCATATTGTATATGTGAAGTCCCTGAGGGTTCTCTGTAAGAAGGAATACTGCTACAGCAATTTATGAAGCATTAATATTTATCATTTATATTAGGCAAAGGTTTCTACGTGCATTGCTTCACTTGCTATGGAAAGAGAATTTACATTATTTGGCTAAGAGTTACACTGTCAAGAAGTATCGAAACTGGGATTTAAAAATAAATTATTCCAAAGACTCGACATCACTCATCATGTTATATTAGGACTATCTTCCCAAAAACATCTACCAGTAAAAGTCTACCCAGTCTTAGATAATTAAAACCTGAGCCAATATTTACTCACATATAAAAGTTCAGAAGTTTTTAGGACTATTCAGATGAAACAATTTATTTTTTCTTTATTAGTAGGAGGAACAGTACTCAATTCAGTGTTTTTCTACTGTTGATTTTTTTCCCAAAAGAATGTCAATAAAATAATACTGTTTATTCAGCCTGAATGTGTAAAATTGATAGCCATTACACAGCAACCTTTGAATACCATTATTTGTTTTAGAACTTTATGTAATAAAATTATAATATCCCATTGAATATTACACATATGAACGGCAACAGAAATTTTTGATAAAATAAAATTCAGATTTAATAATGAAATTTAGGATTACTATTTGTTTAAAATAACCCAATTTGACTATGTTGTTTTGTTATTTAGTTCTTACTCTTAACACTTACAGTTTCTCTTTATTCTTTTTATTATTTGGTATTCATTGAGGGTACAAAGAATTAGGTTACACTGGTTACATTTGTCAGATAAAGTTCCTCTTATATTTGTGTCCTACCCCCAAGCCAAGAGGTGTGTCATACACTGTGACTCCCCCAACATCTCCCTCCTCTCCCCACTTGCTCATTCACCTACCTCCCCCCCCCATTAGCTCATCTACTGCCTTCATATTAGAATTGAGTACCTTGGATTCTTGCTTCTCCATTCTTGTGATGCTTTACTAAGAAGAATGTGTTCCATCTCTATCCAGGTTAATACAAAAGATGCAAAATCTCCATCTTTTTTAGGGGCTGAGTAGTATTCCATGGTCTACATCTATCACAGCTTGTTAATCCCTTCCAGGGTTGGTGGGCATTTAGGTTATTTCCACATCTGGGTGATTATAAATTGAGCTGCAATAAACAATCTAGTGAAAATATTCTTGTGATAAAAGGATTTTTTTTTTCTTCTGGGTAGAGGCCTAGCAATAGGATTGCTGAATCAAATGGGAGGTTTAATTTGAGTTCTTTGAGGATTCTCATATTTCCTTCCAAAAAGATCATTTTAGTTTGCAGTCCCACCAGTAGTGTACAAGTGTTCTCTTCTCTCCACATCCACGCCAGCATCTGCAGCTTTGAGACTTTATGATGTGGGCCATTCTCACTGGATTAGGTGATATCTCAGGATGATTTTGATTTGCATTTCTCTGATTGTTAGGGATGATGAGCATTTATTCATATGTTAGCCATTCGTCTGTCTTCCTTAGAGAAGGTTCTATTCATGTCACTTTTCCAGTGAAAGATGGTATTGTTGGGTCTTTTTTGTTGATTAATTGGAGTTCTCTATAAATCCTAGTTGTCAAGCTTTTGTCTGATTTATAAAATGGAAATATCTTTTCCAATTCTGAAGGTTATCTGTTTGCATCCAACTGGTATTCAAATGTGCTTTCTATATACCCATTCTCCCAAGCTTTGCACTCAATGTACAGCCTCCCCCAACAACTGAAAACTACGAAAAGGCTTCCTCCTATTCTGGACCTCTATGTGGGGCCATCTGATCCCACCTAGTAGCAATCACTTGCCTACATCAGACTTCCACTGCTCCGGATCATACACTGTATCCAGTTCACTACCTCCTTACTGTGCTCCCTGAGCTATGACTCCAGGTAAGATCCCCGTGCCAAGTACGGCTGGGTTCTCTCTTTTTCCCCAGTAGTTCTAAGAGAGCTCAGCTAAATGATCCTTCTGGTCTGCCATCTTGCCTCAAGTTTTCCACATTTCCTGTTTCTACACCAGTGACTGTAAACATCTGCAATAGTTTGAAGCCCACTTAAACGTCAAAGGCAGGCTATGGATTTCCTCTTTAAAAAACACAGATATATACATACCACAGTGTTTCACATACAGAATTGCTTTTCTGGATCATTTTCAATGACTCTGTATTGATAGCAGGTGTTAGAATCTAAGTTTAATTATACTCCAGTTGTCTACACAGAAGACAAATGACCCCTGGCTATAGAGCAGCAGTTCTCAACCTATGGGTCACGACCAATGAAAATACATCCTGCATATCAGATATTTACATTACGATTCATAACAGTAGCAAAATTACAGTTATGAAGTAGCAACGAAAATAATTTTATGGTTGGGGTCACCACAACATGATGAAGTATATTAAAGGGTCATGGCATTAGGAAGGTTGAGAACCACTGCTGTAGAATTTAAGATATGTTGCTGATTAAAGGAAAAATACCTGACTTTCAGGCATGAAAAACAAGAATAAAGCCTCATCAACGATATTACTTCACCAAAACAAGTGAGTTGAGTAAGCTAAACCACAATGTCCCTTCTCAAAAGTTATAGCTGTATTATCAATATACAAAGAACTGTTTTCAGCTGACATGTTCAGAACAGGATGTATAAAGGAGATAATTTTCAACAATGATGATTTTCTTTTACCTGGGTAAAGAGATGAGAATGATGTAGGAAAGACTCTACTATACAGATATTTTTAAATGACCAAATACACTTATCTGCCAAAACCCCTCCATTCCTACTACCATAGATTCTCCGGGTTGCCAGGGAGGCACTTACACAACCCTAAGCTAATGCTCTTTTTGCCTATGAGGAAACATATTTGGAAAAGTTTAAACCCAGGTTCACAGCTGACTTCCACTAAATTGGTCATACCCTCTCAGTGATTTCACGGAGCTTCAACAGTTACTTACACCAAAGCAACTGTTATGAGGACAGATACTGTTTAAAAGGACCAGTAGAAACAGATATGTGTTTAATCCTTTTACCTCTCATGCCTAACTTCACATGCTCTCCAATTCTCTAGATTATTTTCCATTAGTTTAATTTACCGAAAAGTGATTTGGGACAATGAGATGATCAAACTAATCCAAGTTGAAAGAAGGTGATCTAATTATGAATCTTGGAGCCTCATTTTCATCCAAGAAAAATCTGAAAATGTGTGAACATTTAGATAATGTAAAAATAATTATATACTTTGAGTATATAACATAAAGTTGATTATCTGACTAATGACCATCAATAGTGAGCAAATTATTAGATTATGCATATGCTAACATTTCTTTTCTAAACCAGAAGTTCTGTTAACTGTTTTCATTGATTAATTTTATTCCATCAGTAGGGTATTTTAAAACCTAGAAATTATATTCAGATGAAATAGTAAAGGAGAGGGAAGCAGTCAGATGGAGGGTAAATACAAGAGCAATTTCTCATACTGACAAAGTATTCTAATATACTAACAGAGACCTAAGAGCTGTAGCCATTGGTTAAATATATAAACCATTATGATTAAAATAGAACTATCAGCACAGGTAAAAAAATTTCCCCAAATTTTTATGATCATAAATTTTAGCCAAGAGATATTTAGAATTACTACTCATTAGCTTCAAAAATAACACTCTCTATTAGAACCATAACTTCTGTTCATAGACATATTAAAAATCTAAAACCCTGTGTTTTTGCCAACATTTGCAAAATATGTCATTGTTTGTGAAACAGTGTTATGCCTGAGGCTGCCTGAGTCACACCATTCCTGATTGCAGAAGGCCAGCTGTTGGCCTGTAACTTGTTTTCAAATTGCCTTCACATCATATTCTTTAAAGCTCCAGTCTGTTCAAACTATTTTAGCTGAATCTCACTTAAAATAACTCCACGTCTTTTACCTTGTCCTATTCACATCCCATTCATTCATCTTTTTTTTTTTTTTTGAGAGAGAGAGTCTTACTTTGATTCACAAAATTGATTATATGGAGAGTTCATAAAGTTTTGAAATAGTTTATATGCAGTACAATTGGGGGGGATTCCATATGGTGTGACTTAAAACATAAGACTGTGTGAAATAGGTTCTATAGGGTAAAATGAAAGCAGAGATATGTAAATAAAATTGAGATTGGTGCCAGATATGTACAACTGAATGAATTACCAATTAAATCAGTTCAGCAGAAGAAAATGGCAAGAGATAAACCTCTAAAATTGTTGCCAATATTCCTTCTGTCCCTGCACCAAAAATACAGTATAATTATTCTTCTATGCTCAAGGCCCACCCACTGAGAAGGCAGTCACCGTGTCAAGAAAATTGTAGAAATGTTACCTCTATCTTGTTTACTCTGTGTTAAAAGAAAAATTTATGACAAGTTAAACAGTTAAAAATTCATGAATCAGACAGTACTCAGAACCAGAAGAGGTTCAGAGAGCTCCACCCAACAGCATGAACAGTGAGTTTTCACAGGCCAAATGTGGAAGCCACGAAGAGAAATCACTCGATTGGCTAGAGGTCCCCTTATTGGGCCTGGTCTGACCGATTGGCTGCCTGTGACTGGCTGAAGCTCAGTTGCTTGTTATTAGCTAAGTTTAGCTGTTTACTACAAAATATATTCCTCAATTAGTTTTCAGTTTATGTACTAAATTAGGTTTTGTTACACAGCAATTCAAAGTACACAGATGGTCTTAGGTAAGGGACTCCTCCTTATTTTAACACCTGCCAAAATCTACTTTGTTTTTGCTTATGGTGAAATTTTAAAAACAAGTTGCCCAAATTCATATCGAATGTCACCTAACTACTGGGGCATCTTTTCAACTCCACCTAACTACTGGGGCATCTTTAACCACACTTAACTCATACTGTGAAATATGCTGAGAACATGAGGCCAGGACAAGGGACAAGTTGATCCACATCTGTGTCTCGTTCCTATAATGTTATCACACACAAGACTACAGGATTCAGTTCACATTTACAGCTGCTTGGGCAGTTCAAGAACTTTTAGAATGTCAGAGAACTACGGACACATGGAGAGAATTATGCAAAGCAATGTTACCTGACTGAAAGAACTGTAAGAGTCTCCCTGAAAACTTAAAATTAGAAAAATTAAACTGTTTTTCCTCTGCTCTCACACCACCACAATCAACAGAGAAGACTTCTATGACCAAATGTGCGGAAATTTTGCCCCACCAATAAGTGAGCAATTAATTCTGCAATGGACACTCACTGGGTTCCTTCTAATCTAGTCAATTGCTATTACTATCTACCAGAGATAGCTTCAGATTCCACAAGTTGATGAGGGCTCAGCCCCACAAGACTGTCCCCACTTTAGATGCCAGTCTCAAGAGTGGCCTCTAGAACTTCTGACCAACTGGCTTCAAGTTGCAGCTTAACTCTCTTGAGGCTCAATCAACTTGCTAGAGTGGCTCACAAACTCAGGGAAGCACTTTTTTACAATTACCAGTTTATCTTAAAGGTTACAAAGGCCAGATGAAGAGATACAGAGGGTGAGGTCTGGAGGGGCCCCAAGCTCAGGAGTTCCCATTTCTGTGAGCTGTGGTGCACCACCTTCCCAACAGGGGCATGGGTTCTTGCTCACCTTCTGGAAAGCCTCCATGAGTTCAGCTGTTCACGGTAATTTGTACCATGTCCTCTTGAGCCTTTTATGGAGATTTCACTGAACAGGCAGAATTGAAGCATGGACAATGGTATAAAAATGTGATTGGACAGTAAGGATATGATCTAATACCAGGAGTCAGAGTGGAAAACCAGCAAAGGTCTGTGTGTTTAGAATCTTGGGCTGTCTGTGCAGAACTTCTTCCTCCCAGGGATGTGGCAAGACCCCTTCTCACTGATCTACCAACAATCAGACAGGGTCAGTCAGAGAATTTTGTTATGGCCAGCTCCAAGGCAGAAAGGCAAGGAGATTGCATTTTTAGTTTCTGTGGTTTACCTAGGGAAGAAAAAGGAGCATATGATAGAAGGTCAAGAATAGGTCAGGGAAAAAGACAGGCCTGTGTCCTGAGGCCTGAGGTCTAGCGGGCCTGGTCATTATAACAAAAGTCCAGCTTCACCTTTATTGCTCTAAAGCTGTTCTGAAGCTGCTTCAAGAACTAAGGACAAAAGGAAATAAGAGCTTTAGTAGTTACAAGCCACGAAATGTGAAGGAAAACGTGCATGCGCGCACTCGTGTGTGTGTGTGTGTGTGTGTGTGTGTGTGTGTGTACAGTAATGTCACATTCCCCCATAAAACTAGAAAAGCAGCAGTGGCTTCTTCCTAGAAAAGTAAAGAGCGCCTCGAACATTCCCACAGTAAAAGAGCTAGAGCTCTGACGAGATGGGGTCTTGCCTACCAGAAACAAGACCAATTTTAAAGCTAGAATCATCATCAGAATAAACAAACAGAAAGCCTTACACAATCGGGTGAAAAACAAACTAGAAATTCTGAATGTCTACAAAGTCAAACCAAGAAGTGAGTAGTAAAATCAGAAAATAAACAGTACACATCTGCTGCTCTGGTGCAGGAAACTGAGCTAAGAGGATAAGGGCATTGGGACCACAAATGGCCCAGACCTGGATCCCTAGAGAAATGACCTCAAGAGAACAACTGAGATTTATCACTTTTCTGGAAAAGATGAAGGCATAAGGCACAATCAGGACAGCAGTGCTAATCCTGCAGCAAAAAGCCTTAAATGAGTCAAGGAGCTACGAGGCACAAGGCTATCCACCAACCAGCAAGAAGAGCGAGGGCAGAGATAGGATGGTGGGATTGGAGGACAGGAAATGAGTTGCACAGGTGTGATTTGTGTGTGCTCTAACGCATTTTAACATGCATGTAGCTTAGTCCATTTGTAGTAATAATTTCCATAGACTAAGCAGTGCAAACAACAGCAGTTCCTCAGAGTTCTGAAAGCTGAAGTCTAAGAAGGTGCCAGCATGGCTAGGCTCTGCCAAGAGGCCTCTTCCAGGCCACAGACCACTGACTTCCATGTCCTCACATGGCACAAACACCCTCACTAAGACCCCCTCTTCTAATGCCATCCCTGAGAAGATAATTATTTGATATTTGGAAGCACCAACAATGCTGCAATATAGAAGAATTCTGTTGAGTGTTTTGATTTATATCATAACTATTTCAACTGTGTCATCTGCACATTTCCTGAAAGCACGAGAATTAGAAATGTCTTCTTTCTTGTTGCCCTGGTAATCAAGTCATCAAGGTGGCTGATGAATGCAGAATTCTTGCCATTCCCCATTTGTTTCTTTATTACTCTATTCGTTGGTTCTGTTAGACAAAGAATTTGGAGCTAATTTATATCTCATTTTAATACAAATTTTGACATCTTCAAAATTTTACCAGGTATTTCAGAGCAAGTCTATACTGAAAAAATAAGTCCAGACCTGCTCAATTATTCAGTGATTGTTAAACAATGGAAAGGCAATCCAAGGACGTGGACAATTTGCTCAGGTGCAAGAGTATGTATAACACTCTCTTCTGTAGTAGAAATAAAGCAGGATTCTGGATCTTTCCACAGACATTTCTATTCTATCTACTTCTGCCATCTTATTAATGAAAACTAAAGTAAATTATTTTCAATCTTTGTTAAAGCTTAAAAAGAAAAAGGTTATGGGGAATAACTTTGAAGATAGTTCATCCACTGTGGGTTTATTATTTATAAGATTTATAAGATTATTTATCCTGAAGTCTTACTATTAATAGAAGTGTTAAATAAAATTGCTCTAAAAAGTTTTCCCTCATTTATAATTTATTGCCCATGTAAATAATTTGTTTCATATGAGGCAGTTTAAATATTTGCTGAAGTGCTTGGAATGTGGTGACAGCATGCTCTCCGTGGCTCGACCTGGCCCAATTCGTGCTATCCAGACAGAGGTTCATTAGAGAGTCAAAAAGACGTGACAAAAGTGTCGCTGACCGTTTAAGAGCTGGACAGGTCTTTCTATTTATATATTTTGGTTGATAGCAATTGTTTTTGAGGTTGAAATGCAAATTTTCAATGGAACAAATATTATAGACCATCCCTAAGGTAGAAGAACTTTTTGTTCAAATGTAAGACAAGCATTTCTCTTGAAATTGATAGTTATTTCTAACCCAGTCCTTGCTAAAGGATTCCAGAAGTGACTTCTCAGCAGACAGCAAAACTTGGTAACTAGCCATCTATCTATTAGGTCACCTTTCAACTTTAGATGGATTTATGGGCAAAAATCAATTTTTGACCATTTTTTTCTGAGCTATGTCAGATTCCTGTGATTGTATTTGCTTGTCCCTGAACAAACAATGTTCTATTTCTGACCCTATCATTCACCTTTTCGTTAGCTTCAGGTTAAAAATGGTCTTCGTTGGCTGAGGAGTCACACTGATTGTGTCACATAAAAGCATGACAAAAATAAGATCTACTTAGCTGGATTATATCTACCATTGTTAATATAAAATAGGGGCTATATTTTCCAATTAAATAATTTTCTTATAATACATGTCAATGAAATTATAGTACTTTCCCAAGAAAATGGAGTTATCAGACATAAGGAAAGTAGAACAGTTACTATTGACTAGATATCTGCATTTATTTAGCCTAATTATGCCATAGTCATTTACAGCAATAAAAGAAAGTTCGCTAATGACTGCCATTATCAATGACTACAGGTGTATCTTCCTGCCAAAAACATAACATTTTCCAGAACTGCAAGAAATAAATGTTTGTTGTTATAAGCTACTGAGTATAACAGACTAAAACATACAGCTAGAGTTCCTCTTACCATTGAATTACGTGAAGTTAGAGACACAATCCAGAGTAGGAAAGTCCAAGGTGCCTCAAATTAAGTGAGACACAATCTCATGTCGCATCAAGCCCTTCATTTTGAACACATTTATCAATATGAAAACATTCGTTTTATTTATTTATTATTAAATCATAGCTGTGTACATTAATGCAATCATGGGATACCATTCACTGGTTTTATATACCATTTGAGATATTTTCATCACACTGGTTAACATAGCCTTCCTGGAATTTTCTTGGTTATTGTGCTAAGACATTTATATTCTAGATTTACTAAGTTTCACCTGTACCCTTGTAAAATGCACCATAGGTGTGGTCCCACCAATCACCCTCCCTCCACCCTTCCTCTCCCGTCTCCTCCCCTCTCTTTCCCTTTTCCCTATAGTCTTAGATTATAATTAGGTTATAACTTTCATATGAAAGCTATTAATTAGTTTCATAGTAGGGCTGAGTACATTGGATACTTTTTCTTCCAGTCTTGAGATACTTTGCTAAGAAGAATATGTTCCAGCTCCATCCATGGAAACATGAAAGTGGTGAAGTCTCTGAAAACATTAGTTTTATTATAGCTAAGCAGTAGTGAAATATTTTAGTCCTTTGAACATGAGATTTTTATCTCATAAAAAATAGCGATTTTAATTAAAACAAACCTAATGTAGCATTTGAGAATGAAGTAAAGCCAAAAATATTTTCGGTGATTTATTTAATCCATCACCCTTATGTAATGTTATGGATGGCCAACTGCACTATACAGAAAACTGATTTCAATTTTGTTACACTTTACTTATGTTCTCTGTAAGAGTGGTAGTCACTGTTACAAAATCAGAAGATCATAAACATACTCCTAGAATTGTATCTTTTACACACTGTGATATCCCATTCTATAAAAAATCTAGAGTAGAACCCCAGTTCCCAGGTATAACAATTCAGTTTATAAAACAAAAAACTTAACAATGAATAGATTTTGGAAGCTACTTGAAATTAAAAAGATTTTTAGCAAAATGGAATGTTTGAAAATTATTCTGGGTGCAGAGAAATATAATATGGCCCATGCATGGACTCTCTGCTGGGTCCATGCACAACTGCCTTCAAAGTGTCACCTGTAACCTGCGTCCCCTGTAGTATAAGGGAGGCACCTGGAGCCTGAAACGGTCTCACGCCCCACGTCCCGGGGATGGAGGCACCGCAGCAGTGTACTCCACACGTTCAGTGAATTCGAAGAACTGCCATAAGCCAAACAAAGCCCTCACACAGCTTCCTTCACCTCATCATTCCTTAGCTTTAGGGGAGGGGAAGGTAGACAGCTGTGACTTGTTTTTTATCTCATACAAATTCAATCTGACCTGAAAGATTAAAAAAAAAAAACTCCCAACTATGTATTATAGTAAGTATGTTTAAGCGTCTGGGCCAGAGATCCTCAAATATGGCTGCTCATTAGAATCATCTGCAGAGCTCCAACAAAAATTACTGAGGCCCCTTGCCCAGAAACCCTGATTAATTCATCTCGGGAGCAAGAGTGTTTTGAAGCTCCCCCAGGTTATTTCAGTATTCAGTCAACTATTATAATTGCTTCCCTTTCTCCACTTATTTTAGTAGTTCTGAACTGAAGGCGATCTTGTCCCCAGAAGATGTGGCAGTGATCAGAGACATAAGTGATTGTCACAGCTAAGGGAGTGATGCTGGCTAGAGGCTGGAAATGCAGGTAAGCGCCCTACAATGTATGGGATGGCCCCACAACAAAGAATCACCAGGTCAGCGATGTGTACAGTGCCAAGGTTGAAAAACCCTCGTTCATTAACTCCAAACACAGGAGGCAAGCCGGACTCTGCGCAGATACTGCTGGGTGCTGGGGACCCTGAAACCAAGGACAGGTGTCTGTTCTCCAGAATTACCACCCATAGGCAAGGACCATGAAGGAAACCATGAAGCACCACACAGTAGGGTCAGAACCAGGCTGGGCTGGTCACAGGAGAGTATGTAAAACAGGGACATGTGCCTGAGCTGGCCAGGAGGCTGGGAGTGGCACCCGCTGACAGACTCACTGCCTGGGTTCAAATCCTGACTTTTCATAAAAGCTAGCTGTGCCTTAGACAAGTTACCGAACCTCACTGTGCTTCAGATCTCTCGTCCATAGAATTCAGAAAAATAATAGTACTTACCTCAAAATGGGAATTGAATCTGTTACCACATGTAAAGAACCGTGCCCAATATATAATAAGTGCTTAACACTTCAGCTATTATTATTGTGGTTATTACTACATTTTTATGAAGGAATATAGAAATAGTCTATAGAAGGTAATTCCAGGTAATTACCAAGTATAGAAGGTAATGCCAGGCAAAGGGAACAGCAGGTTCAAAACTTAAAGGAAGCGATGACACAGCATTTTTAGAGAACTTCAGCATTCACTATCGCTGGGGCTTCGTGAGAGCAGAAGAGGCAAAGTACAGCAGATTGACAGCAGAGACTCCCCAGTGCTCACCCCTCCCTGTACCCAGGCCCTTTGCTATGTGGCATTGAAGTCCTTCCATGAAAGTCTGTCTGCCTCTGGGCTAATTTCATCATTGACTTTGGGCAGTGGAATCCCACTAGCCCAGAGCCAGGTCCCCAGAGGCCTGTGCACCTCCACTCTTTCTCCTGAAACCCGATGAATAGCCAGAGAACATGTCCTGGTCCAGCTGCTGCACAGGCAGACGCGTGGCCTCCACCACCCCAGACAGGAACCAGCCACCACACAGCGGCCAGCCGGCTGCAGGCGCTGCAGGGGGTCCAGTGAAGTCAGCCGAGCTCCCTGACCAACACGTAGACCCATAGAGCAAAAATGGCTTATTGTTTTAAGTTGCTAAATTGTGGGGGGTTTATGAAGAATTCTTGCCACAACCAACACAGAATTATCCAGATTACAGGATATATCACATACCGGGCTATGGCATTTGAATTTTTACATTGAAACTAATGAAGAGTCATTGAATGACTTAGCAGGAAACATTTTGAAAAGTTTAAAAAAAAATTCTCCCAGCAGCAACGTGACAGAAGAATCAGAGGGGGACCAGCCTGCAGTTGCAACTCCCAAGATGAAGAAGGAAAAAAAAAAAAAAACGGGATGTCAGAATTACTATTGGCTATCTTTGCTTAATAACAGAGAATTAGGAGCTTTGAAGAAATCTTCAGCTTTTAACAGGAAAGAATAGATTTTACAAATTACATTCTGTAAGTGTGCTATCGATATCTGCCTCCACAAAATTCTAGAAGACTATTAAAAGAATTTAGCAAGATCATCTCATACTTAATAACTGTACACAGTATATCTTAATTCAAGCTGAGGTCAGATGGCCATCTTTTAAAGATGGTATGGATTGCAGTAAATGAGAAAATAATTTCTAAGTTCCATTTCCACTTTGTCTCCCTGGGGTTCTCCCCTGTGCTGCTCTCACTTGCTCACGATGGTCTTCCCTGCAGCTGTCATCAAATTCAGAAGACACCTTTGTTCTCTGAAACAACCAAGACATGAATCTGGGAACCAATCTCAAAGCTTTGCTCACACGTCCCTGTGCAGAACACTATATGATGTACAGACAGGTGCTACTGTCCACGTGGCACAGGGAGCGCAGCCAGGGCATGGGGGACTCCCAAGGTTCCTAGTGAACAGACCAGAATTGGACCAGGGTCTTTAATATGTTTTTCCCCTACTAGGTATCTACGCCTGTCTCCTGCTTCCATAAACTAAGCCACAATATTCTTTCAATTTTAGGAAATAATCCTTTAGTCTTTACCTGCATGGCAATGAATGTTTTTTGAGCCCTTTCTATTTCCAGATTGTTTCCATTCTACTGTGCAATCCAGGCCAGTTCTCACTTTAATCACTTCAAGGTTTTCCCTTCTCCTGTGAGGTTTTGCCTGCTTTTCTGTCTCTTTTCTGCCTCTCTAGCTTGTTCAAATGTGAATCGTCTCTTTCTAGCCAATTCCCAAACCCAGGATGCAAAGTGAGTTTCTTCATGGAACACAAACTTCAGCCATCTGAGCGCCTTTAAAATTTCAGTACGCAATCAGCAATAATTTCCCCCACACATTTGGTCTATTACAGTGCTTTCAAAATGATTACCATAAATCTGTGAATCATGTCTAGAACATCTTTTACTTTTTGTCAGACCACAGTTTCTTTTATTACTTTCAAAGTCTTAGACAATTTTCTGCTCATCCCCTTCCAACGACCTGCATAGTTCACAGTGGCATGTGGTACAAGCCCTACCCAGGGGACCACATGCACTTCCACAAAGGGAAACGGGCACGCTTTGTGTAAATCTCATGAATTAGTATCTTCTAAGGCAGAGGTCCTCAAACTTTTTAAACAGGGGGCCAGTTCACTGTCTCTCAGACCATTGGAGGGCCGGACTATAGTTTAAAAAAAATCTATGAACAAATTTCTATGCACACTGCACATATCTTATTTTGAAGTAAAAAAACAAAATGGGAACAAATATAATCACACTGCCTCATGTGGCCCACGGGCCGTAGTTTGAGGACCCCTGTTAAGGGGTGAGGTCTTGTTCATTTTTTCAAAGGGATTAAAAATAAAATGTATAAAGAATTCACAGAGTCATCACCTTCAAAGAGTTCCCTACTCTTCATTCTTGCTCTTCTGACATTAAGAGTTTATGTTTAAAAATAAAATACATTCAATGTTTGCAAGACTCAGAAATGTTCTTTGCCAAATGGTGATACAGTAATCAACCCTATTCACACAGCTGCTGGAGATCATGAAAATGAGACAGAGAAGGAGAGATCTATAATATAAAGAACGTACAATGTAGCATAGTTATTCTGTGCCTTTATCTTTTTTAAAGCTTATTTTTTATAATGAGAGTAAATACAGTAGAACTTCTCTAAGCTGACCTCCCAAGGGACTAAAACTGGTCTGCAGAGGTGGTCAACCTAAGAAACTAGGCCGACTGTACTGATATGTACAAGTGGTAGGTGTCCAGTCTATGACAATTAGGTCAATTTAAAAAGATGGTCAATGTTGGGAGGTGGTCAGCTATGGAGGTTCCACTGTATATGTTTATTGTTGTATACTCACAATACAGAGAAAAGTAGGGAGCAAATATCAAAAAGCTAATGACTACTAACGTTTTACTAATTATTTTTCTAATCCCTTCTCAATAAATATATTTGTACATTAATTTGCAACTTTATTTAAAATTAAAGCTTAGTATTGCCCCATTTTGAGATCTTTATAAAAATAATATATATCAAGTATTTACCATGTGCCAGGGTCTGTGCCAAGAGATTCACAGAAGTTGTTTCATTTATCACAAATACCTTTTAAGGTAATTATCTTATTCTAATTTTACAAAATTTAAGGTAGTTATTCTAATTTTACAAATAGAGAAACTATAGCATAGAGTTTAATATCTGCTAGTGCTCTTTAAAACTTGGTCTGTGGAAGAATTAACTAGTGTGCTTATTAAAATGCAAACTCATGTACCTTCACTCCAGATTTCTAAATTGAAATCTGAGGAAATATACAACAAATTCAACCAGCACCCCCAGAGATTTGTCTGTTCTTCTGAACTGTAAGAACTCTTTCCTCTTTGTAACTACTAGCCAACTTCATCTAGCTATAACCAGTAGCATCTATAACTTCATCTATAACCAGTAGCATTTTTATATTATTAATTCCTTTTCAGTCATTTACTTTGGACCATGTGTAACAGCCTTAGAGCAGCAGTTCTCAACCTGTGGGTTGCAACCCACAAGAACTGTATTAAAGGGCTGCAGCATTAGGAAGTTACCTAATTAGAGTGGGTCTCTAATTTCGTCCAGGTGGTAAGGCCACCTCTTTGATTATTTTAATTAAAGTGGATTAAACCAAAGCAGTGATCGTGGAGACTTTCCCCTCCACCAATTTCCACCATGCCTACATTTCTTAAGGGAGAAGTTATTTCTTTGGAGACTTAGTAGCATTTTTGTATAGAACCTATTACTTCAAGAATTTTATCTATTGTGTATCCACTTCTTCTGGTGTCTCTTCCACTAGTTGGGGAACACTCTAAATGCCTTTATTCCTCTACAACAGTGGTTCTCAACCTTCCTTATGCCACGACCCTTTAACAGTTTCTGTGGGTTGTGACTCACAGGTTGAGAACAGCTGCCCTACAAATCCTAGCACCACACTTTTAAACACAGTAGTTATAATGTTGACTTTTAAATTAGAATATTGATAACAAAGAGGTGTTGTCATTTCTGACGTGATTTTCAGAATTTGGGGTGACCAAGTATTTCTTGTATACTATTGATCCAGATTTATGAAATGTAAGGAAATGTATTCTATTGACTATAGCCTTTGGGCTAAACATATTTTCTCTACCAAAAGGCATATTAGGGAAATTTGACTTAATTAACAAATTAAAGGTGATTCTGTTTCACATTATTTAAAAATAGACAAATGGATAGCTTTGAGGCAGAAGATACAATTGCATAATAAAAATAGCTATCATTTGACATTTACATGTATGTACGAGTCATCATTAGAAACCAACATTTTTTAGTTTAATAGCCTGTATACATTGGTAGCAATATTTGCCATACTGTCCACAGCTGGTAGAGGTGGAGCTTATAGACCAATGTCTAAAAGTGGTTCTGTTTTATAATCCATCATCATCTGGAATGACAGCATTCAAATCTAGCACCCGACTAAGCTAGAAGTTCTAATGGATCAAATTTGGAATAACACCCAATATATCTTGTGATGAGACTGAGGTACTGGTCACAGATCAATATGTAGGCTATTGCTGGTTTGGTTCACTACTAGCACTCAGCTGGACATTTGATTTTTTTTTTTTTTCTCTGTAGGGTTGGGCACTTACCGTATATACTCGAGTATAAGCCGAGTCTTTTCGGCACAAAATTTGTGCTGAGTTCGGGTTTTTTGGCACAAATTTTGTGCCGGAAAAACTCGGCTTATACTCGAGTATATACGGTAGTTTAAGACGACACAATCCAAGCCTTGCTGTGATAATGTGTCAACATTGACAACCAACCCAAAAGAAAGAAAGTGGCTCATTGAATTCTGTGGTGCCTTTCTTCACTGGAGGCGTTCACCATTGAGCTGCCGGCGACTGGCTATTACTCTGTCCAACGGAACACAGTACTTTTAATCACATTTCTTTCACCTTGATTGTTCATTTTGAGTCATCTCTCATTTCACTGACGTACTTAGTCAAGACACACTTCTAAGAAAACTACAGCAGGTCCTCAAATAATGCTGCTTTGTTCAATGTTGTTTCCTTATAATGCTGATAAGGAAAAAAAAAAAAAAAAAGTGGATTCCCTGCCAGGGCCACTGTGTGTGTGGAGTTTGCACGTTCTTCCCATGTCCTTGTGGGTTTCCTCCCACCTCCCGAAGACACGCATGTTGGCTCACTGGCGTGTCTACACTGAGTGTGGGTGTGTATGAGTGTGCCCTGCCACGAGTTTGCATTCTATCCAGGGATAGCTCCCACTTTCCTCCCTAATCTTCCAGGATGGGCCCAAGTCGCCCATGACCTTGAACTGAAGCAAGCAGGTTGGAAAATGAACGAATGAATCTGTGAATTCAAATTATTATAAAATAAAAGTTCATAAAATCTATGATAATCATATAAATGCCTGACAGTAAACAATGCAACACCAAAGCCCTCAGCAAGCCTGGTGTATCCACTATTGTTTGTTTTGGAACTGCTGAGGGGTAGGTGGTGCCCCTTAACCATTTTTCCTTGCAGTCATTTATTCCCTGATGTAACCTATGACTACTGACACTGCTGCACCAAAAATGGGGTAAATAATCATCATACTGCTATTAGTATTTCTTAAATGTATGCATAGCTCACATGGATCTCAGCGTTTCATATTAGAAGTATTTGGGGTCCTTGTTGAGAAGTTTGGTGATGTTGTTGTGATCAGTAGTATTCTGTAGGAACCAACTGTCGGTTGTATCAATTAGCCTGTGGTAAAGTTGGTTGTTAGACGTCCTTTCACTTAAAGCTGTAGTTTTCAAGCACCTATCAATGACATGAAGTGAAGACTTAATACTTAGTACTGAGGTAATTTCTTTCCTGAGCCCTTGTGTGACTGGCTGTACTTTTACAGAGATGTCTGACATACCCTATAAAAACCAGATTCTTCCTTCTTCATATATATTTCTTGGTAACGGTAGAATTATCTTCAGAGTTTGCAATTCAAATATTTTGCTATTATATTACTAAGTGTGAATCGTTGTCTAATTTTATTAAAATTGTAAATCTTTATCCTATATTTTGCATAAAATTTGATGAGCACTTCCACTATAGCCAATGTTTTGTCTAATATACATGGTAGCCATAAAGTTCGTGTGCAATTAAATTGATAAGTATCAATTGCACACAAACTTTATGGTCATCCTATATTTTCTTCACCTAAGAGTTTTTTCTTTAGGTTGCTGAGAGTCTTTATTCTACATTTTGCTTAAAATTGTAAATCTTTATCCTAGATTTTGCATAAAATTTGATGAGCACTTACTTCCACTATGAGTTTCGGATTTGTTTCTTTTAATTATTTTTTTGGGTTGAGAAAAGTTTTCTTCCATTATGTCTTAATCATCACCTCTGTCATGGTTGTTCTTTTTCCTGTATCAGAAATACCACATAACTCTAGAAAAGATTTTGTGTTCTTTGCCCTACACATCTGTCATCTTTTAGTTTTGCTATAGCTGATAAATATGCCTTAGGAATCAGCGTTCCTTTTATGATGCCAGTGTTTGAACTTTAAAAATGTTGTAGCATAAGCCTGACAACTTTAAGAGTTGTCAAAGTAACTAAAAAACTTGAAATTTTTGAGCACATAAGCAAGTTTACCAAGAATTTAGTAATGCTGATAAATAGGAGATTTACCTCTCAGTATGTTAAAGTTTCTATATTAAATGGCTTAATGTTGCTGTAACTACTAATGACCACTTAGGTTGTCAATACAGCAATTTTATACTTTGATGAAAATCTGTAATTTATGATCTAGCTTTATTTGACAAAATAATTTATTCTGTAATAAGATATTTATCAGTCAAAAAGGGAACAATTTATTACATAGGTGAATTTTTAATTCCTGCTTTAAAAATCTAAGTAATAAATGTCCTTGAAAATTGTCACTCTTGATATATATAATTACAAGCTTGGCAGTTAAACAAATTAGCAGCATCTCGGTTCACATCTGCTAACAAGGAGTTTATAGTGCTCAATTTATTTTGCTTTCAAAAAGGAATATCTCACAAGAGACTATATTTGCATTCCTATAATTCTTAGTTGTGATCATTTTCTCTGGCCTCAGAGCTACACAGTAAGTAGTTTGAGACACTCGTTAGAACTTAAGACCAAAGCAGATAATCAATTCAATATTCAAATGATAATTTAAAGCCCTAGATTTTGACTGGAATAAAATAATATTCTTCTACCTTATTAACGCAGACAAACAGGAAAAATGGGTAGTAATAAAGTAAGGCATTTAACGTAACATTTTGTGATACTCTGTTCTTGGTGAGCTAGGGCATCATTTTTGGAAATAAACTTTGCAAAAAATACAAACATCTCATTTGAGAGACATTAATGGATACACTATAAAACAAGCAAAGCAAATTTTAGGGTTTAGTAATAAATATTTAAGAAACATGTTATATCTCATCCTCAGAGATATTTTTATTATTAAAAAAAAATTACATCACTAAAGGCTCTGAAAAGCACCAAGCAAAAGAGTATCACAGGAGGCTGACTTGGTAGCCATCGCTGTGGTCGTATCAACTGCTAACTAACGAGAAAGAGTAAACTATCCAGATTTGCCCTCTATGGCTCACCAAAGTCCTGAGTACCAATTTTCAGAGAAACTTAATTCTTTCTCCGCCTCCTCATCCTACGTTGTCCTCCAATTAACTTCAAAACAAAATAAAGTTTCCAGTAACAGACTTCAGGGCACAACCTAACTTTGGATGGCATTTACAAATTACTTCCTCTTCCCTGCCTGATTAAGATCAGATCAAACTATGAATAAGCCATGCTGGATCATTGAATCTAATGAACCAAAGAAATAAAAATGTGCCTGTGGGGATAAAAGTTCATTTTCCTGAGATCTTTCTGTATTTTCATCCTGTGTGATCTTTGTCAGATCAATCCTTAAAAGAGAATTTCAAAAATAGTAGCCAATGTTTTGTGTAATATATACAGGGTGGCCATAAAATTCAGGTGCGATTTAAATTCGCACCTGAACTTTATGGCCACCATGTATTTTCTTCATCTAAGAGATTTTTCTTTGCATCTGTAAATCTTTATCCTGGTCATCAAATAGCATAAACTCTTGGAGCACAACTCTGGTAGGCCAAGGCAGGTGGATTGCCTGAGCTCAGGAGTTCGAGGCCAGCCTGAGCAAAATCAAGACCCTGTCTCTACTAAAAGTGGAAAAACTGAGGCAAGAGGATCACTTGAGCCCAAGAGTTGGAGGTTGCTGTGAGCTATGATGCCACAGCACTCTACCCATCACACTCTGTCATACCAGCCTAGACTCTAACTCAAAAAAAAAAAAATTCTTAGAGCACCAGTATACAATGCTTTAATATAGGCGTCCTCAAACTGCGGTCCGTGGGCCACATGAAGTGGTGTGAATTGTGTTTGTTCCCATTTTGTTTTTTACTTCAAAATAAAATATGTGCAGTGTGCATAGGAATTTGTTCATAGTATGTTGTTTTTTTTTTTAACTATAGTTCGGCCCTCCAACAGTCTGAGGGACAGTGAACTGGCCCCCTGTTTAAAAAGTTTGAGGATGCCTGCTTTAATATTTTAAGAAATACACACCAGAGCACACTTCAAACTTGAGGCCTATTTGCATTGTAGCTTTGTTTGCTTAGCAAAAGTTACATTCACCTGGACAGTTGTTCTTTACTCCCCGGCCTTGCATGCGGTGAGAGTTTTTTCTTCAGTTCCTGGTTTAGGGAGGACCTATTATCCCAGCTCCTGGTTTAGGGAGGACCTATTATCCCAGCTCCTGGTTTAGGCAGGACCTATTATCCCAGCTCCTGGTTTAGGCAGGACCTATTATCCCAGTTCCTGGTTTAGGGAGGACCTATTATCCCAGCCGGTCCCCCTCATTCCATGTGCCTTTGTGCTTCCATCGGAACACTTAACATCGTCCTACACGACTGATCTACATTTCTGATACCCTTTCTATTCTGAGACTTCTTCATCTCAGGAACTGTTTCCATGACAGCTTCATAATTCCAGAAAGCAGTAGATGAATAAATGACAAACTGAAGTGGGATTTATCATAAATAGCAATATGTAATACACAATTTATTTCTCTAGTCCCAATCCCACTGACAAATTCTTACCCTCCAGAAATAAATTGAGAGTGATACAACTGAAAGAGTATGAAACTGAGTTGTTCTATGACATAAATGTTTCTGAGACTAGAATAAACTTAACTTCCACCCCAGGCCCGTGTCCTGCGAACTGTCCTAAAAATTCACCTTCAAATAGACTGTCAGCCTATTGCCCATTTCACCTCTGATCCTCATTCTGGCCACTACACCTAATTGAACCTTAAAAGTTCTAGACTGAAACTAAATGAATTTACTTATTTTAAAAAGTTACAAGTTCCAATGTTGGCCGACATGGCATCAACCCACTAGAGACTCTTCCACTGACTCTAAATAAAGTCTGCAGCCAATGTCCGTGAGGCAACCACCAGAAAACTCTGAAAAGTAAGGAATAGTGTCAGTGGTCCACAAGTGGAAACTTCCCCAGGTAATCAGTGATCATTGGAAGAAAAGAATCTTGGTGCACACCACATAAGCCAAACAAGCAGCATTTTTTTAAATTTTTTTATACTAAATTGATATTAAATGAACATGTGAATGTGTCATTATAAGGTTTATAAAGTCATGGTCTATCTATGATTTAATATTTTCCACCTAATAATTCACATCATACTCTCTACTTTTTTTTTTTTTTTAATCATAGCTGTGTACATTAATGCAATCATTAGGTACAATGTACTGATTTTATATGAAATTTTAAATATTTTCATCTAACTGGTTAACATAGCCTTCATGGCATTTTCTTAGTTATTGTGTTTAGACATTTATACTCTGCATTTAGTAAGTTTCATCTGTGCCCTTCTAAGATGCACTGTAGGTGTGGTCAGCCAGTCTTTAGATGCATAATCTGAGGGTCCCAGAGAAGTAACGTTGGTTGGCACCCAGGAATCCTCTTGGGGCAGAGTGGGAATGATGGATAAAGAAGGGTAAGAAGAGAATGTGGACCTTATTGTGGGGCCGTGATTGCCCAAAGTAGAAATTGGTAATGAGGCCAGTGTTGAAGACGTCTAATCTGGAAGCACACACACAGAGTCGGGCAAGGCTCACCTGCCATTCTCACATCTGGGCACACAGAGAAAATGATGGTATTACTGCCCAGTGTGGAAGGTAGGCAGAAGCCTGGGGAAGATTTGGGTTAAAATAATAAAGGACTAAAGAAATAGGATTACTATGGCCCAAACATGCCATGATGAGCCCCTTTCTGGAAGGAAGGAGTAAGTGGGAGAAACAACTGAACAAAAAACTGGCAGAATTTCATGAGTGGTTGTACCCTGTGAAGAAGAAGATAGGTTTCAGCGGTGAGACACCAAAAATGTCAGCAGGGAGACAAACACACCTGACTGGCACTCAAGTGGGAGTTCTGCCCAGGAGTTTTTAAATTAAACCCTGAGAATTTGTGATATTTAAATAAGTAATTCATCCAAGGGCAAGGCAATGAGGAGAGAAGAGCAGATGACAGACTACGCTTTGGGTAATATTTATGGCTCTAGAAGGATGAAGAAGGGAGCCTGAGGAAGGCAGGAAGGGGCTGGTGAGAAATTTAGGAAGATCAGGAAGTTATCAGGGGTAGTTCAGTCCACAGGGGCACTAGAAGCTGCCGTGTGACAATAGGGCTTTGAGCATTGTCATTGTCTTCGTATATGGGCTGACTGGGAAGTCGGATCCTAAATTCTCACCCCCCTCATTCCTAAGGCCTTCAGTAGACTATAGTTGCATGGTCAAGCTTTTCCACCTGAGCTGTGCCTTCCATCATCAGGGGCGAGAGGTGAGAAAGAGGGGAAGGTGACCAGGAGGAAGTCACATTGGCAAGCAATGCTGTGTCTGAACTCACACAGCACCTATGGTCCCTGAGGCAGACAGTCCCTTCTAAAATTCAAGGGACAGAAGAACCTTTGTTTTCTTGACATTTTATAAAATATGAATCCTGGAGAGGCTCAGTGAATTGTGAAAGATCCTTACATCTGTTAGCAGAAAGTTTAGAAGGACCCAAGTTTTCTTGAACTTGCAGAGTGACATTCTTATTTCAATTAAGGTAGAGTGACAAGTGTTAAATAGAGAGGATATATTTATATATAGCATACCTTGTCCTTGAGCCGATGAAAGCCCTAGTTTTTGCATTCATTGACATTAGTTTTTAGCGTTTCTGGATTCAAGACATAAGGTGACATTTTTATGTTTACTGTATTCAGTATGTTATGAATATGGGAAAGCTTGGAATGTCTGTTGAGGGCGCTTCCACACTGAAGTGCTAGGTGGCAGCCTAACACTACCTTAAGGAAGTTAGAAGGCCTATCTGGTTCTCTAAATGACATTTTAACAAAAAATTTTTAGAGATATTTAGAAAAATAATTTCAAGAGGAAGCTTTATAGAAATAAGTAAGTGATGATGATGACATATTTGTAAACTTCCTTTCCCCAAACTATATTTTTAATTACTAATTGTACAAGCAATGGAATGAAGTATGAAAATCTTAAAGCTTAGAAAAACAAGCCATGGCTGCAAGTAGATATTTCATGAGAAAAGAAAAACTTGCGGAAAAGACCATATGTAAAATGTTTAACCTCTAATAAGAAGGAAAAATCAAATTAAATGAGAACATTTTTATTATTTCTCAATTTGACCGAATTATTTTCAAAAGTTCTATCCTGAAGAAAAGTTAATTAGAAATGTGGTCAAAGATTTATGCACAAGCATCTTCCTTGATGTTTTATTTATGATAGTCTAAAGACATTAGTGCTTAGAAGATGGTATTTCTTAAGATGGAATATTATGCATTCTTAATTGATAGGACTTTTTATTTTAGTTAGCCTCTAACAAAATTATATTAATTACTGCCACTTAATGTAAAAGTGCAGACACATAATATGCAAAAATGCAAAGAGAAGAGGTATAGGTTAACCCTTGTTGGACAGAATTTGTTGAATAGATTTTGGGTCGTTAGGGGAATTGATTAGATCTAAATTTTTACATCTAGGTCAATGTTTGGGTTGATAGTGAAGCAGAAGGATTACAACCAGAGGGACTGCAAACTGCTTTACTGAGCTGTAGATGTTTAACTAAACTGTAGGAATGCCAACAGATGGAAATCCAGGTCCCCTGCTTGAGACATTTTTCTAGAATTTCATGCGTATGTGTGGGTCTGAATGTCACTCTTGGGGCTGCTGTCCGCACATAGAATTCTTTCACAACTGGAAAGGGACAAATTCGGTAAACTAGAAAGAAACCCACATCTCCTCCTGAGTGACTATCAAGTTAACATCTGTAAATATTGTGAATGTTGTCAGAATCAAAATAGAGTCACTTGTGTTAAAAAGCCCTGACAAACAGAGCCAGGGAAAGCCCTGAAGGAAAGGTTCTCCTGCAAGAGCATCTGACAACGAGCACTATCACAATTCTGCAGAAACCACAACCTTGCACAAAGGCCATTGGAAGCTTACACAGAAAAAATACTTCTGTGGGAACATCTACTGAGCAACTGCCTGTCCAACCTCGGGCTGACAACACTTTTAGTATTGATCACTGTAACCAAGGACAGTCATCTCAAAACAATTGTGCGATCTTCCTCATTTTCCTTTAAAAGTCATTCCCTGCACACGTACTTAGTTTATTACTATACGCACATTCGGCATTGCAATGCCCATTCCTGAATACATATCATCTTATTTTATAGAATCCCTCTCTCTGTTGTTTAGACAATATAGTAGATCCTCTGTAAGTTGACCGCAAAGGTACTGCAACAAACTTGTCAACATAAGGAGGTGGTCAATGTGGGAGGTGGTCAACTAGAAAGGTTCTGCTGTGTTCTGCTACACTGACAGATATAGTAATCTGCTTTTAATTCCTTTCTCAGTGTATTCTTTTCTATGTAGCATGCTATACTACATACATATGTATGTATATATTTATGTCTCTATGTGTGTATATATGTGTATGTATGTATATATAGTCAACAGCAGAAGGTTTTAACTATTCAGTTCACCATTTGGTTTAAATAATGTTACGGAATAAACAATACTAAGAAAAAAATCAATACAATTGTCTGATCCAAGAGGTTGCTTGTTGCCTTCTGCTAGAAATATATAAATCAATTGTTCTATTTATTTATTCACTTAATTTATTGACTCGATTACTCATTACTTTCATTGTGGAAATAGCAGATAAAGTTGAAGGAAGTCTTTGGCAATATGGTCCGGCACTGTGGCAACTGTAAAGTATAAGAAGCATATAGAATTCTATCTTGGAATCTGGCACACAGTAAACATATTTTATTTTATTTTATTTTTTTTTTGTTTAACTTTAGTTTGGTATTTTCTTTTCTTTTCTTTTTTTTTTTTTTTTTTTTTTTGAATTTATTAATTTTTTTATTGTGGAGAAGGGGCAGGGAAAGAAGGTGGGGGAAGAGGTGAGTGACAGGGTCGGGCCAGTAGCATGGTACCACATTGGCTGTATCTAGGTAGAGGCAGTT
>CAUYPK010069240.1:0-22175 GCA_963574355.1 Loris lydekkerianus | reverse complement strand
GGTGGGTAAACGGTGGGACCACACCGTGGGTGCATATTGCCAGGATCCACGTTACATCGATCTAGTGTAGAACATAAATGGCGTACCACACTAATCAATTAAATGAGACGAGAGCTATATTAATTACTTTGATGTAAGCACATCAAATTGCACAAAAAAATCAACACATTTTACCTCACATATGCATAAATGTGTTCATGATCTATGTGTATATGACTTAATAAAAAAAAATAAATTAAGAACAAACAAAATGAAAAATCCCAAAACCAGAGATGTTGGCATCAATGTGGAGAAAAGGGAAAACTTCTGCACTGCTGGTAGGAATGCAAATATAATAACGTTCCTTTTGGAAAGATGTTTGGAGATCACTTAGGAATCTAAAAATAGACCTGCCATTGGATCCTTCAATTCCTCTATTAGGTATATATCCAGAGGACTAAAAATCACTTTATAACAAAGATATTTGCATCAGAATGTTTATTGCAGCCCAATTCATAATTGCTAAGTCATGGAAGAAGCCCAAGTGCCCATCAACCCATGAATGGATTAATTAATTGTAGTATATGTACACCATGGAATATTATGCAGCCTTTAAAAAAGATGGAGACTTTACTTCTTTCATGTTTACATGGATGGAGCTTGAAAATATTCTTCTTAGCAAAGTACTTCAAGAATGGAAAAAAAAGTATCCAATGTACTCATTCCTACTATGAAACTGATTTATAAGCACCCACACTTCCAATTGAAAGCTATAACCCAACTATAGCCCGAGATGAAGGGGAAAGAGGAGAGGGTGAGGGAGGATGGGTGGAGGAAGTGTAATTGGTGGGACCATACCTATGGTGCATTTTACAAGGATACTTGTTAAATCTACTAAGGGTAGAATGCAACTATCTTAACACAATAACTAAGAAAATGTCATGAAGGCTATGTTAACCAGTTTGATGAAAGTATTTCAAATTGTATATAAAACAAGTACATTGTACCCCATAATTGCATTAATGTACACAACTATGATTTAATTAACAAATAAAATATATTAAAAAGTTTTTTTAAAACAGAATTATCATATGATTTATTTTTTTTATTTTTTTTTTTATTAAATCATCGCTGTGTACATTGATATGATCATGGGGCATCATATACTAGCTTCATAAACCATTTGACACATTTTCATCCCAATATTCAACAGCTGTGGGCATAGCCAAAGGAAATGAAATCAATATATCAAAGAGATAGCTATCTACACTCCTATGTTCATTGCAGCATTATTCATAATAGACAAAATATACAATCAATCTACATAGCAGCAGTGGCAGCAGCAGGAACAATAGGGTTCACGCCCCTGGAGATATTTTGGAAGGACACTCCCTGTCTTTCTGGGCAACCAGAGAAAGCTGGGTATCTTCTCTGGTGGCAGACACTGGTGAAATAGATCTGGGACAGTAATGCAGGCACCAAGAGCGAAGGGTATGCCTGAGGCGGTACTGGCCTGGGCGGAGCTCGGCAGGACTAAGAATTGAAGATGCATGGGCAGAGATGGCATACACCCAGGGTGAGGCTGAGCCAGAGGACTGGCTTAGTTAGCCTAAGAAACACCTGGCCCTCAGGGGATCATAGCTGAGACAAAAGTAGGTGGGGAGAGGCTGGAACTGAGAGCTCAGTGGGAGCTGTAACTGCACCCACCCCAACACAGACTGCAGGAGAAACAGAAACACCATCTCTGGGCAGTGGCACAGTCCGGGGCTGAGTTGCAGTTTCTGTAAATTCAAACAGTGCCTGTTCTGCAGGGTAATATAGCCAGGACAGAACCACAAATTCTGTGCAAATATAATTTTTTAAATTAAATCATAGCTGTGTACATTGATTCTGTGCAAATATAAGTGTCAGCAACATCAATCAAGGGTGGGGCTGGAACTGAGTGAACCACTCCAGCTTCCATTAACCACCAAAGTTGTCAGGCTTCAGCTTCCCCTGTCAGATGGTGGCAGAGTGTGGAGGCCTAGCTGAGGAGACATAAGATCTCTCTGTGACTCAGGCAGGCTCAAACCCCTGGAGCATTTGCCCATTGGATGGAACTGGATCATAGCCCTGTGAGGTTACCAGTGACTGGGTGTGACAGAGGTGCAACGTGAGGAAGGAGGCATCAACCTTCCCAGACTAATTCATTGGCTGAGAAGGTCCTTCTGACTCCACAGAACACCAGAATGAGTCATACTCAAGCTGCCAGCACACCCCTGCTATCTAGTTGCTTTACACCTTTTGAACTCCCTCACATGAGACCAGCTGCTGACTGGGAAAATTGATTTGGACTTCTCGGATTGGACCAAACACCCGACGACTATCCAAAGTGGTATCCTGGGTGTGTGTTTGTGGGAAGGTTTGATTTTCCTTCTCCAGTTGTTGCCCATGGGAGGTGGGGTGACTTAATTGCTGGTATTTCTCCACAGCTGAGACTTCAACCCAGAGTAACTGATTCACTAGGGTAAGATAGAGAACAGGTGAAAACAAAATAGAGTAACTTAGCCCCACCACCTCAAGTAAGTCCCCAGTGTCTCAGGCCATAGCACTGTACGGGTCCTTTGCAAAGCTCTATGGGAAAAGGCACAGACACCAGTCCTAGCTCTTGGGCAAAGGGATACTTAATCACTACTCCAGGAGCCCCCCAACCCAACTTCACCTTATCTGCTCATCCAGAAAAATGGTGTAAAATAATCATGGGGCGGAATCTGTGGGAAAACTCCTGTACCGTGAATAAGAAGAGTAGATGAACTCCCTGAAGGAACAACATGGCAGACACAACTGAAGATCCAATTCATAGAGAAATGGCTGAGAAGTCAAAAATCAAATTCAGAGTTTGGATTGCAAATAAGATTAATAGAATGGAGGTACAGTTGGAATTAAAAATTCAAGAAGTATTTCAAAAGTTGTCTCAAGAATTTAATGAATTCAAAGACAAAATCACCAAAGATTTTGACACATTAAGACAAAAATTTGTAGCCCTCAAATATCTGAGAAATACAGTAGAATCCCTCAGTAACAAAATGGAGCAACCAGAAAAAAAGGATTTCTGACATAGAGGACAAAGCCTTTGAGTGCTCAAAGAGGAACAGAAATGGAGAGTTAAAATGGATCATTCTCTCAGAGATCTCTAGGGTAATTAGAAGAAAACTAATATTCACCTTATAAGAATTCCTGAAGGTGATGAAGTTGCTTCGGAAAGCACAGAGGCCCTTCTTCATGAGATTATGAAGGAGAACATTCCAGAAATGCCAAGAGATTCTGAAATTCAGATAGGAGTTTCATAATCTCAGAATGACTCACCCTGAATAAGAAATCCCCCCAGACACATCATAATTAACTTCACTAAAGTTGATATGAAGAAGAAAGTTCTCAAAGCAGCCAGACAACAGAAAACCATAACCTACAAGGAGAAAAATATTGGAATGACTGCAGATTTCTCTGCTGAAACCTTTGAAGCTAGAAGAGGGTGTTCATCGACCAACAATCTCCTAAAACAAAATAACTTTCAACCCAAAATCCTGTATCCAACTAAACTGAATTTCATTTATGATGTAGAAATGAAATAATTTAACGACATTCACATGTTGCAGAAATTTGCCATAACTAAACCAGCTCTTCGGGATATTCTCAGACCTATCCTCCATAATGACCAGCGTAATCCTCCACCACAAAAGTAAATTGAATAACAAACTTTATTATTATTATTATTAAATCATAGCTATGTACATTAGTGTGATCATTGGGCACCATACACGGTTTTATAGACCGTTTGACACATTTCATCACACTGGTTAACATAGCCTTCCCGGCATTTTCTTAGTAATTGTGTTGAGATTTTTACATTCTACATTTACTAAGTTTCACATGTACCCTTGGAAGATGCACTGCAGGTGAAATCTCACCAAACACCCTCCCTCCACCCACTGACCCCCTTCTTCCCTCCCTTCCCCCCTTCTCCCAATTCTTAGGTACAAATGGGTTATAGCTTTCATGTGAAAGTCATAAATTAGTTTCCTAGTAGGGCTGAGTACATTGGATAATTTTTCTTCCTTCTTGAGATACTTTATTAAGAAGAATATGTTCCAGCTCCATCCATGTAAACATGAAAGAGGTAAAGTCTCCATCTTTCTTTAAGGCTGCATAATATTCCATGGTGTACATATACCACAATTTATTAATCTATTTGTGGATTGTTGGGCACATGGGCTTTTCCCATGACTTAGCAATTATGAATTGGGCTGCAATAAACATTCTGGTACAAATATCTTTGTTATGATGTGATTTTTGGTCTTGTGGGTATATGGCTAGTAGAGGAATTACAGAATTGAATGGCAGATCTATTTTTAGATCTCTAAGTGTTCTTCATACATCTTTCCAAAAGAAATGTATTAATTTGCATTCCCACCAGCAGTGTAGAAGTGTTCCCTTTTCTCCACATCCATGCCAACATGTCAGGTCTTGGAATTTTGTGATATGGGCTAATCTTATTGGAGTTAGATGATATCTCAAAGTAGTTTTGATTTGCATTTCTCTAATGATTAAAGATGATGAGCATTTTTTCATATGTCTGAAGGCTGTGCGCCTGTCTTCTTCAGAGAAGTTTCTCTTCAAGTCTCTTGCCCAGCCTGTGATGAGATCACTTACTTATTCTTTTCTTGCTTATATGTTTGAGTTCTCTGTGGATTCTGGTTATTAAACCTTTGTCAGAGGCATAACCTGCAAATATCTTCTCCCATTCTTATGCCTATTTGTTTGCTTTACTTACTGTGCTCTAGGTGGTGCAGTAGCTTTTTATTTTGATCAGATCCCAGTAGTGTATTTTTGAAGCTGCTTCGAAGCCTGGGGGGGTCCTCCTCATAATATACTCACCCAGACCAATTTCTTGAAGGGATTTCCCTGCACCTTCTTCTAGTATTTTTATAGTTTCATGTCTTAAGTTTAAATCTTTAATGCAGTGAGAGTCTATCTTAGTTAATGGTGAAAGGTGTGCATCCAGATTCAGTCTTCTAAAGGTCGCCAGCCAGTTCACTCAGCACCATTTGTTAAATAGGGAATCTTTTCCCCCACTGAACGTTTTTAATTGGCTTGTCAAAGATCAGATAATGGTAAAGAGCTGGATTGATCTCTTGGTTCCCTATTCTGTTCCAGACATCTACTTCTCTGTTTTGTGCCAGTACCATGCTGTTTTGATCACTATCGATTTACAGTATAGTCTGAGGTCTGGTAGCATGATTCTTCCTGCTTTGTTTTTATTTCCGAGTAATGTCTTGGCTATTCGAGTTTTTTTCTGATTCCATATAAAATGAAGTATTATTTTTTCAAGATCCTTCAAGTATGATAGTGGAGTTTTAATAGGAAATGCATTAAAATTGTATATTGCTTTGGGTAGTATGGAAATTTTAACAATGTTGATTCCTCCCAGCCATGAGCATGGTATGTTATTCCATTTGTTAACATTTTCGGCTATTTCTTTTCTTAGAATTTCAGAGTTCTCTTTATGGAGATTTTCACGTCCTTTGTTAGAAAAACTCCCAAATATTTCATCACCTTTGGCACTACTGTGAATGAAATAGAGTCCTTAACTGTTTTTTCAGCTTGACTATTGTTGGTATATATAAAAGCTACCGATTTATGAATGTTGATTTTGTAACCTGAGATGCTGCTATATTCCATGATCACTTCTAACAGTTTTGTAGTAGAATCCCTGGTGTTTTACAGATATACAATCATATCATCTGCAAAGAACAGAAATTTGATCTCTTCTGACCTGATATGGATATGCTTTATCGCCTTTTCTTCCCTAATTGCAATGGGCAGCCTTTAATGGTTCCTGATCTGAGTGGAAATGATTTCAATTTAAATCCATTCAATATGATATTGGCTGTGGGTTTACTGTAGATGGCCACTACCAGTTTAAGAAATGTCCCTTCTGTACCAATTTTCTTAAGTGTTCTGATCATGAAGGGATTCTGTATATTATCAAAAGCTTTTTCTGCATGAATTGAGAGAATCATATGGTCTTCGTTTTTTAATTTGTTTATGTGCTGAATTATACTTATAGATTTACGTATATTGAATCAGCATTGAGACCTTGGGATAAAACCACTTGGTCATGATGTATAATTTGTTTGACGTGTTGCTAGATTCTGTTTGTTAGGATCTTGTTGAATATTTTTGCATCTATATTCATTAGTGATATTGGTCTATAATTTTCCTTTCTTGTTGGGTCTTTTCCTGGCTTGGGGATTGGGGTGATGTTTGCTTCATAGAACGTGTTTGGTAGTCTTCCTTCTTTTTCTACATTTTGGAACAGGTTGAGTAATATAGGTACTAGTTCCTCTTTAAAGGTTTGGTAGAATTCTGACGTGAAGCCATCTGGTTCTGGGCTTTTCTTTTTAGGAAAGTTTTGTATGGTTGATGCTATTTCAGAACTTGATTTTGGCCTGTTAAACATTTCCACTTTATTCTGGCTAAGTCTTGGAAGTTGACATGCTTCCAAGTATTGGTCAATTTTCTACAGATTTTCATATTTCTGAGAATAAAGTATCTTGTAATATTCATTAAGGATTTTTTGAATTTCTGTGGAGTCTGTTGTTATTTCATCTTTGTCATTTCTGATTGATGAGATTAGAGATTTTACTCTTTTTTTCCTGGTTATGCTAGCCAAAGTTTCATCTAGTTTATTGATCTTTTCAAAAAAACAACTTTTTGATTTATTGATCTGTTGTATAATTCTTTTGTTTTCAATTTCATTTAATTCTGATCTAATTTTGGTTATTTCTTTTTTTCTACTGGGTTTGGGGTTGGAATGTTCTTTTTTTCCAGTTACTTAAGATGTCCCATTAGGTTATTAACTTCCTCTCTTTCTGTTCTCTGAGGAAGGCTTGCAGTGCTATAAATTTCCCTCTTAGCACTACCTTTGCAGTATCCCAGAGGTTCTGATAATTTGTGTCTTCATTGTTGCTTTGTTCCAAAAATTTGGCAATTTCCTTCTTAATCTCATCTTTGACCCAGCTATCATTCAGCATAAGGTTATTTAACTTCCATGTTTTTGTATGAGTATGCAGATTCCTATTGTTATTGAGTTCAATTTTTATTCCATGGTGGGCTGAGAAGATGCAAGGAATAATTTCTATTTCTTTAAATTTACTGAGGTTAGACTTGTGACCTACAATGTGATCGACATTGGAGTATGTTATGTGGACTGATGAGAAGTATGTGCATATAGTTTTGTTGGGATGAAATGTTCTGTATATGTCTGCTAAATCCAAATGTTGGATGGTTAGGTTTAAATCTAAAATTTCTTTGCTCAGCTTCTTATTGGAGGACGGATCCCACACTGCCACCTATTATATTATGGAGCTGGAGGAAATCAAGTTGCTCATGTCTGTTAGAGTTTCTCTTATAAATTGAGGTGCATTCTGGTTGGGTGCATAAATATTAATAATTGAAATCTCATCGTATTGAGTACTACGCTTAAGAAATATGAAGTGACCATTCTTATCCTTCCTTACTTTTGTTGGTTTAAAGCCTATTGTGTTTGCAAATAGAATTGCAACTCCTGCTTTTTTCTGATTACCATTTACCTGAAATATGGATGACCATCCTTTCACCCTGAGTCTATATTTATCTTTTAAGGGAAAATGTGACTGTTGTATGCAGCTAATATCTGGCCTGAGTTTTTGTATCCAGACAGCTAACCTGTGCCTCTTTAGAGGACAGTTTAAGCCGTTCACATTAATGGAGAATATTGATAAGTCTAGTAAAATTTTAGGTATTGAGTTTTTTGAAAGTCCAGTGGACATTTTTAATCTTTTTGCCACTGTGGAAGTTGGAGTTTGATCAAAAGTTTCTGAGCAAGTTTACTTTTGTGGTAGAGAATTCGGCTGGTCATTATGGAGGCTAGGTGTGAGAATATCCTGAAGAGCTGGTTTGGTTATGGCAAATTACTTCAACATATGAATGTCATTTAAGTATTTAATTTCTCCATCATAAATGAAACTCAGTTTAGCTGGATACAGTATCTGGGTTGAAAGTTATTTTGCATTAGGAGATTAAAAGTCAATGACAACGCTCTTCTGGCTTGAAAATTTTCAGCAGAGAGATCTGCAATCATTCTAATATTCTTCCCTTCATAGGTAATGGATTTCTTGCTTCTGGCTGCTTTCAGAATTTTCTTCTTCATATTAACTTTATGAAGTCAATTATGGTATGCCTGGGGGATGTCTCATTTGGATTGAGTGACCCTATATATTTTTTTCAATAATCCTCTCATTGAATTAATTACTTGACTTTTTGAGTTTTTTTCTCAGAAATGATAGATTTTCTGTACGATAAAGGGACTGAGATTCTGAGGGCCCCTGGGCAGTCTTCCTGAAGCCAAGACTCACCATCCCCCACAGCCTGTTCTCACTGCATGTAGCACCTTGTTAGTTACACCATGACATGTCTCTTTTGAATTAAAAAATTTCTTTCCTGGGGGGAGGTTGTGGTGGCTCATGCCTGTAATCGCAACAATCTGGGAGGCCTAGGTGGATGGATTGCCTGAGCTTAGGAGTTCAAGACCAGCCTGAGCAAGAGTGAGACCCATGTGCACTAAAAACAGGAAAGTTAGATAGGTGTCATGGCAGGCATCTCTCGTTCCAGCTGCTTAGGAGACTGAGACAAGGGGATCTCTTAAGCCCAAGAATTTGAGGTTGCTGTGAGCTATGATGATGCCTTGGCATGCTACCCAGGATGACAGAGTGAGACTCTGTCTCAGCAACAACAACAAAAAAAATTCCTTTCCTCCTTGGTAGTCCTATTCCAAAAACAAATCTTTGTGCTACAAGTAATCTGACCTAGGCTCACCCTTGTGATTTGGACAACAGCTGCTTGGTAGGGAGACTCTCCCAGCAGCAGCAAAAACATAGAGAATTTGAGGCAGAATGGGACGATGAGTCCTGAACTGAGACTAGAGCCTGGGGTGAGCGGGAGGACAGGGTGTTTCCATTTCTGATTGTATTTTATATGGGTAATTATATTATACACTTTATTACAACATAGTTTCAAAAAAAGGCAATTAAGTAAATAATGATTAGTTCTCTTGGATTACCCACAATGTACCTAAAATAATGTGTCTCTTATGTAACAATTATTTTCAGCCATTGTATGTTTTCATTGCCAATGTATTTAGGTATAATGTGAGCCCAGTAGTCTTTTGTGGGGCAGACTGGAAAACTAGTCCCAATTTATAACGCTGCTATTATAGAAAATGCATATTTTGTTCCAAACAACTAAGTAAAAGTGCTATATACAATTCTTTTCTAGATTGAGATCAGCCTACAGTGAGGTTTATTGCAGCGACAAAATTAGGCAAACTACAAATAGCTTTGCTATGAAAGGAAATGAAAGCTTTGTGTGAGGGTGTATATGTGTGTATATGTGTGTATGTGTGCATGTGTGGTCAAAGCTATCATACATTTAGCCTTCTATCACATGAACTATAGTAGGACCCATATTCCAGTTGCCCATAGCATTTGCCCACTTGCCTTTGATGTTTGGAGGTGGTGTTAATATCTTGTGATTATTAGGAACAAAATACATTTCAGTCTCAAACTGAACTTTCAGAATTTCATCACCTAAAAATTATTTTCATCTCAATTCCTGCCAGAACAGATTTCTGTCTGGATTTTCTAAGTAGAACAATGCTTTACAAACAATGTGAGTGTGTCTACTGCCTCAAAGTAATGTTCCTATTCCGACTGATAGCTAATTCTACTACTTCTTTCTTGCAGGAGATGTGTGGGATGTAACATTTATGATAAATAAATAATGTTCTTTGAAGTTTTAACATGTTGGAAGGTCTCTGAAGTGTTTATTTGAAGCTAGTGGTAGTAATTGCTTCTTAAGGCACTTTTTAGGGGTCATTTGCATTTTTTGTTTTCTGCATGGTGAATTTGGGATAAAAAGGGTCAATATTAGAATCCAATGAACAAGGGAGAATTTTATCCAAAGAAACCTATTTTCTGATAGGAAATACCTGAGAACTAAATTAGAGATGTGCCAAAGAAATATTCTAGAGAGGAAATAAAATATTAGAAATTGGAACAAGATGGAAACTGAAACAAATCAACATCTATAGTACCATTACTCTTAAAATAACATATTTATTTCACTTAACTTATTTCAAGCATTTTCCTTTGTAATTAAAATGTCTCAGAATAATATTAAGGAATGTATAGTTTCCTATCTAATGGCTGTACTTATAGTAAATTATTCCTCTAAGGTTGAACATAAGGTTATTTCTAATATATTTGCATTTATAATGTGCTAATAAATTTTTTTTCATGAAGCTTTGTCCACATTTTAAATTTTGACTTTCAGATGGATTCCTTCAAAGGAAATTAATAGGTCAAAGGCTATGAATATTTAAGACTCCTGTTAAAAATGACTTCCCAGAAAGAAATCAATTTTTTACTCCACTTGACTCTGGGTGTGTGCCTCACTCATTCTCCCTAGGATTCTAAGATTGAGTATTGTCTTAAAAACCACATGAACATGCACTCCCACACCCCAGCAACCCACCCCTCCCACAAAAACTTCAAAAATAAATAAAAATTCTCATACAAGATAGAATAGTCATGTCATAGAAGGTTAAAAAATAAAAGGCAAAAACTTTCCCCTGTTTTGGAAACCCAGTTCTACTTTCTGGAAGTGACCACTTTAATAATGGAAAAAATTAAAAAAACACCAGTTTAAAATTTAAAAACATGGTCTATCTGTTTCTATAAGAACTACATTGGGAAAGGAGGGAAGTGCTCACCCACCAGGACTTGAGGAAGTCATCAACATCAACATCTCAAGCTTTGTCATGAGTATAATATAAAACAACTTTGAAGAATTGCCTTGGCTAGGCAGCTATACTCAGTGGCTAGGGCACTGGCCACATGTACCAGGGCTGGCGGGCCTGCCAAACAACAATGACAACAACAACAACAAAATAGCTGGGTGCTGTGGCAGGCGCCTATGGTCCCAGCTACTTGGGAGGCTGAGGCAAGAGAATCGCTTAAGCCCAAGAGTTTGAGGTTGCTGTGAGCTGTGATCCCACAGCACTCTACCAAGGGCAACATTGTGAGACTCAGTCTCAAGGAAAAAAAAAAAAAAAGACAAATTCCATTTACCCCTTTTCTCAGTTTCCACCAATGGTAACATCCTGCCAAACTATTGCACAATGTCATAATATCTTGACATGGATATAATCAAGATACAGAATATTTCCCCTGCCAGGAGGTTGCCATTTTGTAGCCGCGTCCATTTCTCTTCCTCCTCAATCTTTTGTTAGACCCTGGAAACCACTACTCTGTTCTATATTTCTATAATAATATCATTTCCAGAATGTTACATGAATGGAATCATATACTGTGTTAACTTTGGGACTGAGATCAGCTGTAAACATTTTGGAGACAGGTTCTTATGTGAACATAAAATCTCATTTCTCTGGATCAAAATCCCTAAGTGCATTTGCTGAATCATATTTTATTTGCATTTCAGCTTTTAAGAAACTGCCAAATAATTTTCCACCATGGTACATTCCCTCAGCAATATGTAAATGATTCTGGTTTATTTTAGCCATTCTGATAGATGTGTATTTATACCTTACTGTAGTTTTAATTTGCATTTTCTTAATGTCTAAGATGTTATGACATCTTTTTACATACTTATTTACAATCTGCATATTCTCGTTGACAAAAATGTCCTTTCACATCTTTTGCCCACTTTCTAATTGGATTGTTAATACTTTTATTGTGATCATTAATCTTTTTATTATGATTCATTTATAGTTTTATGTACAAGATGAGATTGAGATGAAGTTTTTTTGTTCTGTTTTGTTTTTTCTTCTGTTTTTTGAGAGATGTGATCTTGCTATATTGTCCAAGCTGGATTCAAACTCTCAGATCCTTCTGCCTCAGCCTCCCAAGTAGCCTGACCAAAGTCAAGGGTTTTTTCCTCCCTCCCTCCCTTCTTCCCTTTCTTCCTTCCTTAGTTCCTTACTTCTTTTTTCTTTCCTTCCTTTCTTCCCTCTTTCTTTTCTTCCTTCCCTCTCTTCCTCCCTCTTTCTTTGTGATGACCAATAGCTCCAGTACCATAACTTTAAAAGGTTATCTTTTCTTCATTGAATTTTTCCTGCTTTGTCCAAAATCAACTGGTTGTACTTGTGAGAGGCTATTTTTGGTTTCTCTATTCTGTTTCACTGCTTTATATGTCTATCCCTCTACCAATACCATGAAGTCTCGATTATTGTAGCCACATAGTAAGTCTGGAAGTCAAGCAGATGAATTCCTCCTTCTACTTAGGATTTTTAAAATTGCTTAAGCTCTTAAGCTCCTTTGCCTTTCCATATAAATTTTAGAATAATGTCAATGGACAAAAATTCTTCATGGTATTTTAATAGAAATTGTGTTAGACTTGTGTATCAATTTGGAAGACAATTGATAGTTTAATTTTGTTGAATCTTTCAATCAATGAAGATGACATGTCTCAATTTGTTTGGTCTTTGACGGCTTTTGTCATCTGCATTTTGTAGACAGGTCGATGTTTTCAGCACAGAAGTCCTTTATGTATTTTGTACATTTTTTGTTAGATTTTTTTAACTAAGTATTTTGTTTCTTGAGCAATTGTAAATAACATTATAAAAATAGATAAAATTTAAATTCCAGTGTACACATGTTTATTGCTAGAATATTGATATACAATTGGTATTTTTAATGGCTGTTTTAAATCCTGGTACCTTGCTGAACTCACTTTTAATTCCAGCGTGCGTGTGTGTGTGTGTGCGTGTGTGTGTGTTTCATGCAATTTTCCACATAGACCAGCGGTTCTCAACCTGTGGGTCACGACCCCTTTTTTCCATTGTAGCAACACGACAATGAGGAAGGTTGAGAACCACTGACATAGACAATCATGTCTTCTGCAAATAGAGACTTTTATTTCTTTTTTTGTGATTTGTGCACTTTTATTTCCTTTTCTTGCCTTATTGCACTGGCTAGACTTTCTAGCACTATGTTATATAAGAGCACTGACATTGTGCTTTTTCTTGTTAGACTTGCTAATATAGTGGATTACATCAACTGTTTTCGTTGTTGTTGCTGTTTGTTTATTTTGAGACAGAGTCTCACTTTATTGTCCCATGATACAGTGTCAGAGTGTCACAGCTCACAGCAACCTCAGACTCCTGGGCTCAAGGGATCCTCTTGCTTCAGCCTGTTACTGGATGAAGATGGTCCAGCCACCTATCTTTATTGTTATATATTTTTAAATTTTTAATTATTAAAGATAAGGAATGCTTCATGAATTTACATGTCATCCTTGCACAGGGGCCACACCAATCTCCTCTATATCATTCCACTTTTAGTATTATGTGCTACTGAAGTAAGCACCTTGTTGTTATATTTCTCATGGGTTTTATACACCTAATGTATGGTATAATTAAGTTTTTTTAATCTACTCTGCTACATAAACGTTTTTTAGAATTCTATTTTGGTTTTTATACAGTGTTTTTGAGTGTGTTTTTCTTATCGTTTTTGTTAAGATTTTGCTCTAGGCACTATCTTTTTTTTTTTTTTTTGAAACAGAGTCTCACTATGTCCCCCTGGGTAGAGTACCATGGTGTCATAGTTCACAGCAACTTCAAACTCTTGGGCTTAAGCCATTCTCTTGCCTCCGCCTCCCAAGTAGCTGGGACTACAGGTTCCCACCACAACGCCTGACTGGGTACTACATTTTTTATGTACCACGTACTACATTTTTTATATATTACGTACATATGATTTATTATAGTCTATTGGTATCATTTTGTCACTTTGAGTGTAATGCAGAAAACCTACTCTCCTTTATGAGAGCACACGTAGTGAGAATAAGATACAGTGAAGTCAGGCCAGGGTGGATGTGACCCAGCTGGTCTGGCCATGTTAGGTCCTATGTGACCTTCACCTTACATCCCCCATTCTTGTTGTTTTGCAAACTCAACTTTAATGTAAAAGTGTATATCTTGAGTGGTTTAGGGCAATTTATTTAGGAGATTAACTTGTGAATTAAAAATGCTGTCCTGTGTCATGAGTTTTGTCAATAACTATTTATTATGGGTCATGGGTTATGGCAATTACTGTTGTTTAAGATAATTGTTAATTACTGTTATTTAAAATAAGCATTAGAATGGTTCTTGCTTTTAACCTTATTTTATTTTATTTTATTTTATTTTATTTTATTTTATTTTTGCAGTTTTTGGCCACGACTGGGTTTGAACCTGCCACGTCTGGTATATGGGGCCAACGCCCTACTCCTTTGAGCCACAGGTGCCACCCTGCTTTTAACTTTTATGTATAAAATTGTGATTTTGGAAATGGAAGAACAGAACAGTCTTGGAGAGACTACTCTCACTGTTCTCCAGAATTGCCTGCCTTCTAACAAATAAAGGTTGTGCACCTATCTCCGACTCTGGACATTGGCTAATGGTGATAGGTGGCTGGACCCTCTTCGTCCAGTAACATTCACATTCATTTATTCTCTTTTAAAAATTATATGCCGTATATACTCGAGTATAAGCTGAGTTTTTTCAGCACAAAATTTGTGCCGAGTTCGGGTTTTTCAGCACAAATTTTGTGCCGGAAAAACTCGGCTTATACTCGAGTATATATGGTAAATGTCCTATCCACCACATCAAACGGTGTTATAATTTTTGCTTTCACTACCTAACATAATTTAGAAGGGAAGTCCATATTTACCCATATTTTAGTTACTGTGTTTTTCATTGTTTCCTGATGGTCTGTGATACTTTGTCATTCCTTTTTATTTACTTCCTGTAGCTGTTCTATAATCTTTTATTCTTATTAAGTGGCATTAAACACTTGGAAAATTTTGCTTTTTTCTTCCCTCTTACTTTATGGGTTTTTTTTTACCCTCTGACTGGAATGTTGATAATTTTTTTTTCTACTTAGCATAAGCTGAGTTTTAGATGAATGTTCATTCATGTTTTTAATCTACAAAGTACTAATCTTAACATTTTCTATGTTCTACCCTATGGTAACCCACTTTATGACAAAATGACACAGAAAGACAACAGAAAAGAAGTTAACAGCAACAACTGTAGTAGGAAAACGAAGCTTGATGTAGAGAAAGAAACACCTGTGTTTAAAAGAGGAAGGGCTTTATTTCAGCCACTGGAGCCACGGTGGACTAAAGATCACAAATGGCTGAGCTCCCCCACTGGCTCCGTCCTCTCCCCTTTATCTCCAGCCGAGGGTTCCTTGTCCACAGGTCCCCTTCTCATTGGTCAGTTTGAATGGAGCTGGAGAATTCCGGCTGGGCTTTTACAGAAGGAGAAGCAAGCATTAGTTTCAAGGTCTCAGGAAGTTGAGTTTCTACAAATTTCTAAGAGCTGAGTCACCAAGTGGGGAACTTTGCAGGAGTGTCCTTGAGACTCCTGTGACAACCCTTTTGTTCTTTCAGACCTTACCTTTTTTTTTTTTTTTTTTGAGATTGAGTCTATATTGCACGGGGTAGAGTGCTGTGGTGTCACAGCTCACAGCAACCTCAAACTCTTGGGCTTAAGCAATTCCCTTGCCTCCCAGGTAGCTGAGACTATAGGCACCTGCCACAACACCCAGCTATTTTTTGTTGCAGTTGTTCCTTGTTGTTCAGCTGGCCCGGGCCGGATTTGAACCTGCCAGCCTCAGTGTATGTGGCTGGCACAGTAACCACTGTGCTACAGGCGCTGAGCCATTTCAGACTTTACTTTTCCTGGGTATCCTCTTTCACAACAACAATAACAACAACAAAGGCTATTTCTGAGTGGAGAAAGAATCAAATAATATGAATATTTGTACCTTGAAGTACCAAAAGATAGACCAAACCAGAGTCGCTCCCAAGACTAGTCACTCATAAAAACTCATTCTTTCATCAATCTTAAATTTGGAAAGGACAATGATCTGTACCATTCATTCTAGTGAAGATCACAGAGAGAGTAACGCCAGAAATTATTTACCATGTGGAGAATCCCAGAGTGATCACTCAATATCCCAGTGAAGACCAGATATTTTTATAAACACCTTTTGGGGGAAGGATGAGTGATCACAAGGATTTTTAACTTTCTCTTTGGAGAACATCACCTTCTTAGAACCTAAAGGTAGTTCCTGAGGTATCTTCCAGGCCCCACATTCCAGTGGAACAGTTGACCCCATCCATACTAAGGAACTGGGCTAACTGGTCTTGTGACTAGCCCCAATCCAAGAACTCACTCAGCAAAGAAGACAATGTCTACACCCCTGTGATTTCACCCCAAGTCCAATGAGTTAGCATACCCAGTCGCCTAGCTTTGGGCCCATGAAACCATCTTAAAAACCCTTTCTCCCAAATGTTTGGAGAGGTGGATTGGAGGACTTTCTCCCATTTGCTCCATGGTGCCTGCTGTGTTAAACCCTTTCTGTAACACCTGCTGTCTCAGCATTGGCTGCTTCTTGGGCAGCTGGCAATGAACGTGTCACACAGTAAAAATTACTTTTTGGTTCTGTTTCCTGTCTGATTATCTTAGCTAAAATGTTTAGAAAATATTAACGTGTTTTATGTCTTGTTCCTTTATCCTCTTCTGCTTTTAATTTTATTATTATTATTATTTTTAATTTTTTTAGGACAGAGCCTCAAGATGTCACCCCGGGTAAAGTGCTGTGGTCTCACAGCTTACAGCAAACTCCAACTCCAATCGCTTAAGCGATTCTCTTGCCTCAGCCTCCCAAGTAGCTGGGACTACAGGCACCCGCCACAAGGCCCGGCTCTATTTTGGTTGTAGTTGTTATTGTTGTTTGGCAGGCCAGGGCTGGATTCGAACCCACCAGCTCTGATGTATGTGGCTGGCACCTTAGCCACTTGAGCTACAGGCGCTGAGCCGCTCTTCTGCTTTTTAAATGAAAATGCCTCATTTAAAAAATTGTTTAGTAGTATTTTGGCTGATTTTTTGATTAGATATTACTCTGTATTATTGATATCAAGATAAACATCCTTCACTTTTGATTGTGGTGATCATGAAGGGGGTCTCTAAAAAGAAAAAAAAAAAGAAAGAAAGAAAAGACTTTGTCTTTATAACATTCAGAGGGAACTCTGTAAAGCAGAGAGCAATCCTGAGAGAAATAGTTAGAACTGACAAAACAAAGCACAGGACCAGAGAAGATTAGCATAGGAATAAACTTATTCAAAGGCAGACAGAACAACAGGGCAGAGGGGCACCTGTGAAAGTGAGAGAGAAAACCTGGGAAAAGTAAGGTCTGAAGGAACAAAAGCCCAAGAAAAACTCCAGCAACCCCCCCTCTCCCCCATGGTGACTTAGCTCTTAGGAATTTGTAGTTTATCTTCCTGGGACTTTGAAACCAATGCTTGCTTCCACTTCTGTAAATCCCGGACCCACCTTACTGCTAGTGTAGTGTGCATTTCTCTCTCAGGTGATTTAAAATCTCCAACAAGGAGCAATATAGTAATTCCTTTGTTTGTCTACCTGTGAGTCCCATAAAAGGACAGGAACAAAGCCGGTGGGGAGCTCACCATTTTGGACACTAGTCCACTGAAGCTTCGCTGGCTGAAATAAAGCCCTTCCTCCACATCATGGTGTTCGGGTGATTCTCTTTCTCATCTTGTAACAAAGGCACATCTAGTAGGGCTGGGTGCGGTGGCTCACACCTATAATCCTAACACTCTGGGAGGCCCAGGTGGGTGGATTGGCTGAGTTCATAGGTTCAAGACCAGCCTGGTCAGAGTGAGCCCTTGTCTCTAAAAAATAGTCAGGTGTTGTGGTGGGCACCAATAGTCCCAGCTACTTGGGAGGCTGAGGCAAAAGAATTGCTTGAGCCCAAGAGTTTGAGGTTGCTGTGAGCTATGATGCCATAGCATGCTACTGAGGGTGACAAAGTGAGACTGTCTCAAAAAAAAAAAAAAAACCAACATGTCACATGTAATGAATAAAATGGAGTCAGGCGGACTGAAGTGGACAGGATGCAGCTGGTCTGGTCGGTTTAGGATCTGGCTGACCTTCACCTCTGTCTCCCTCTTCTTACTGTCTTGAACACTTAGCTCCCATCCTAAAGATGCCTATTTTGAGTAGTTTAGGTAGATTGATTTAGGAGCGTAACTTAAAAAGTGTAATAGGTCACTGAATTATGCTAAGGGTTAATGTGATCTTTGGTTTGAACTATGCAAATTAAGACAGAATGCCACCTTGGAAAAAGTTAGCTTTGGGGTCTATAAGAGGCAAAACGTTGAGTAAGGATTGGCGAGCCATTTCAGCCACCCCTTTACTGTTAAGCTTGCCTGTGAGGGTGGCAAACAGATTTTCTTTTTTCTGGTTCTCTTTTCACAAGGGACAGTGGCCCATCCTAGTCTGTTTTTGTGGCTCTGTGTTCATTAGTGGTGTGTCCTCCAATTCTTTATCTGACCCACCCAAGAGACAGCTGTTTAAATCTCTAGCATGCTTTCAATCACATGTATATGAATTATAGTTATTACTAATTAATGACTACTAGATGTCCTAATATCTAACAATCTAGAGAAAATTTCTAGAACATGAAGAATAATCCTATTCGTGTTGTCACTCAGCCAGGTTTGTCTGCCCACTGCCCCAAAGGAGGCCAATATCCAGAGACAACAGTTTGCAGCAGAGAAAGGGTATACTCTGCATAGTGCTAACTGGGGAGACATTTCTCAAATTTGCCTCCCTGAGAATTGAGGAGATAGGGTTTTTAAACATAGTTTGGTGGGCATAGGATGAGGCAATCAGGGTCTGCTAATTGGCTTATTCGGGGATAGAAATCCTAGTTCTTTTAGTATGGGCTGCTGTCTGGATGGGTCAGCCAATCCATTGAAATGCAATTCCTTGGGTAAGGGGAGCTAAGACCGATTAAGTCCATTCCTTGCTCTGGGTGGGTTGGTCAAGCCACTGGAATGAAGGACCTGGAGGATATCTTAGAAACTACCCTTAGGTTCCAAACAAGTAAGTTAAGCATCTTTACAACCAGGTAGTGGTGGTGGCTCCATCTCTAAAAATAGCCGGGCATTGTGGCGGGTGCCTGTAGTCCCAGGTAGTTGGGAGGCTGAGGCAAGAGAATCACTTGAGCCCAAGAATTTGAGGTTGCTGTGACCTGTGACACCACGTCACACTACTAGGGGTGACAAAATGAGACTGCCTGAAAAAAAAAATCTTTAAAACCATCTGTGTCCTCTAAAGTAACAAGTATAGAGAAGCAAATAAGAGGATTGTGACTAACTACTATCAAGCAAATGAGGTTATAGGACTGACTATCATTATCTTGATTATTTTAGCTCAGCCTGTTCCGTCACAGAGTTTGGGGGACCTTAATTTCAGTTGTTACCTTGCACCCCTTTATCGATTTGGAAAGGACTTGCACATCATTATCATTAATGTGTTAAATTTGATTTGCTCTCATTTTTATTTATTTGCTCATATTACTCTTTTGTCAGATTTTGGTAAAAGGCTTGATTCACGGGTGTATTTCTGGCTCTTAAGTAATCTGAATCAAATGCATGTAACATTATAATTAGACTTTTTTTTTTTTTTTTTTTAGAATTTTGAAGAACTCATTGGCAAAATAATCACTGATCCCTGAAGATTTTTTGGAGGTAATATTAAAATATTTATACTTCTATAATTGCTCTCTTCAGATATTCTTAAGCAATTTATGTTTCAAATTATATTCTCAGAAAGTTTTCCACATTATTAAGATTTTAAATTCATTACCATATAATTTTGTGCATGACATTACTATTTATTTTAGAAAATCTTCTTTTTAGCAAGGAGTTTTCTAAGAGCTGGGATATAGCAGGAACAAATAGGCAAGAAATCCTTGCCTTCATGGAACTTATCTTTAGTGGTCAGGGAAGAAAATAAACAAGAAACAAAGAAAGATAGTTTAATATGTGGGGGAGAAGGAAAACTTCCTGTTTGCCCCCAGAAGTTTCACTGAAAGCTCCATTCACAATAAAGCAGATTAGTAAGAGAAAGATATTACGAATTTATTTACCATGTGCCTGGGGACAATAACAGAGTGATTACCCGATATCTCAGTGGGGGTATAGATGTTTATATATCCTCATTTTCAGAGAGGACAGGGAGATGAAGAATATAGGTAATTCTGTTTAGGGTACTAAGTGGTGACTAGGGGACGATGAATAGATACTTGGGAGAATGGATGGATGGAGGGAGGGAAACAGGTGGACTTACGAATTAACTGGAGAGATAGGTATGGGCTGGAGAGATGGGCTGGGCCAGGTCAGGTGGCATTTTTTATTTTCTTTCCTGCAATATATTGAGATAACAAAGAGAGGAAGGAAAAGCAATTGTTCTTTTCAATGGGTTTATTTGGTTTTATGCAGATAGAGGGAAAGCCCCTTCCAAGGCCTATTGATGTCTAAGGGCCTTTAATTCAAAATACTTTATACCAAGGAGTCATATTTTGGGGGTGAAATTCTCTGTGCTTCTATACATATAATAGTAACTGCTATGTAAACACTGCTCAGCAAATGTTTCTAGTTTTCCTTCTGGCCTCATAGTGAGGCTGTACTGTCTTGGAGTTAGATATGGCCCTGTGACTTGTTTACTCAATGTAATATGAGGAGTCATACATACTACTTTAGCATATATAATTTGCCATTCTGGATCTTGCCAATTGCCACAGCAACTATCACTTCTTCTACATTTAATCAACCAAAGTATGTTGCAAGGCCAATTTAGAATCAAGGGATGAGAAAACAGACTCTATTTCTTGTTGAGATAAATTATAAATTATGTTTCAAAAAATATAGGAAAAGGTGAAGAATTGTGACTGTTGGGCAGTGCCTGTGGCTCAAAGGAGTAGGGCGTCGGCCCCATATACTGGAGATGGCGGGATCAAACCCAGCCCCAGCCAAAAACTGCAGGAAAACAAAAAAATATATATTGTTTTGCGATTAGTCTGTCTCTGGGACTATGGGACCTGCCACAACACCCAGATATTTTTAGAGATGGTGTCTCTCTCTTGCTCAGACTGGTCTCAAACTCCTGAGCTCAAGCAATCCACACGCCTTGGCCTTCCAGAGTGCTAGGATTACCAGTGTGAGCCTCCATGTGCAGCCCTTCCTAGGTATTTTAGTGGAATATTGGGAAAGAAGGGTCCACTCGACCTTCCATTAATCTCCTCTGAAACTTCATATTTCTTAGGGTTTCTATAATATTAGGTTGTTTCAAAGGTTTTAATGTCATGTGTTTTTGTAGCTCTATATCTCAATAAATATTTATTCTACTGTGTCATGGTATATAGTGATCGATGGAGAATTTTGTACTCTATACATTGATGCTGTTCATTTTTTTCTACTTTTAATTTTTTTTATTCTTTTCAGCCTATTACTATATAATGTCATTAAGCGATTTTCAGCCAATTTTTCTCTACGAATTCAAATTGAACCAAAGTGCTGCCGAAACAGCCCAAAAAATTAACCAGGCATTTGGCAATGATAGTGTTAATGAACGCACTGTTCGACGTTGGTTTGTGAAATTTCGTTCCAGAAATTTTAGCCTCGAAGATGAGCCCCGAAGTGGTCGATCTCCAGGACGAGGATTTGAGGACCCTGGTGGAGACTGACCCATCACAAACGGTGTGTGGGATGGCGGAAGAACTGGGTGTCAGCTCCTATGTGGTTTTTGATGGTTTAAAACGTATTGGAAAGGTCAAAAAGCTCGAAAAGTGGGTGCCCCACAATTTAAACGATTGGCAGAAATTGTCATGTTTCGAGGTTTGTTCTTCATTGCTTTTGCGCAACCAAAACGATCCTTTTTTGGATCGGATCATCACGTGTGATGAACAGTGGATTCTCTATGATAATAGGAAATGTTCAGGACAGTGGTTGGACACCGATGAGCCACCCAGGCACTTCCCAAAGGCGAAACCCCACCAAAAAAAGATCATGGTTACTGTATGGTGGTCAGTGGCTGGTGTGAGTCACTATAACTTTCTGCAACCAGGCCAAACCATCACAGCAGAGTCCTATTGTGAGGAAATCGACGAAATGTACCAAAAATTGCGTCAGCAGAAGCCAGCACTGGTCAACAGAAGAGGTCCGATCCTGCTCCACGACAACGC
>CAUYPK010069239.1:0-14506 GCA_963574355.1 Loris lydekkerianus | reverse complement strand
CCTGTGCACAGAATTTACCTGCCCTGGCCAGGTGTGGTGGCTCACGCCTGTAATCCTAGCACTCTGGGAGGACGAGAGGGAGGTGGATCCCTTGAGCTCAGGAATTCAAGACCTGAGCAAGAGCAAGACCCCATTTCTACTAAAAATAGAAAAACCTACTAGGCATTGTGGCAGTTGCCTGTAGTCCCAGCTACTTGGGAGGCTGAGGCAGGAGGATCACTTGAGCTCAGGAGTTTGAGGTTGCTGTGAGCCAGGTAGACACAGGCAACAGAGTGAAATTCTGTGTCAAAAAAAAAATAAAATAAAATAAAAAGAATTGAGCCTATTCTGAAGGGCCTATGATGTCTGATTCCTGAACATCCTAGCCACTCATGGTCCCCTGAGTAAGTCCTCCCTTCAGAGAGGTCTGCCTACTGATCCGGGCATACCTTGTGTTCGGTTAGTAAGGAGCTACTGTCTCTTATTTCCACCCCGTTGTTTTGGTTCAAGACATTTTCTCTTCTTAAAAATCCCTTCCATGTGTCCAATCTTACCTGTTCCTCAAAGGCAGTTTCCTATCTCAGTCCTATGTGCATCCTTATTTAAAGACATGAGCGACAGGCATCTGTCTCCCTGAGCTTCTCTGACATATCCGGGTTCCCTTTCCATCTTGACTGATAAGCACCTTGGAGTCCAGTGTGAAGCTTTGAAGACACGGCCGTCTCCTAGCCCAGCTACAGTTAAACCGGCCTCTCTCTTCTCTCAATGTGATTTATGACACTGCTTTTAAATTCTCGAAAATACAGGTTTTTACAGCAAGAGGCCTCAAATGTTCCAGACCTGGTTCATACTAAGCTCTAGAAAAGGTTAGCTATTAAATTCTAAGCCAATGAAAAGTTATGCCAATTACAGCCCATGGCACCCTCAGGTCGTCACTTTTAAAACCGACTTCTCATTGTTAGCTCTGTATTTTCTTTGCATGCGGTATAACTTTCCTATCAGACTTTACTCCTTAAATGTCAGGCCCTTGTGTTATATTCTTCCAAACACAGAACAATGCACAAGGTGAAGTACTCTGCAAATGTTCTCTGTTCAATGAAAAGAAATGCAGTGCTTCCCAGGAAGACTAACATATGTTTTAATAAATATATTGATCAACCTGGAGGAAAGGCTTTCTGTTCAGTAGCTCTTTTTTTTTTTTCATAAAGGCAGCAACATCTGCTTTTGAATTGTGGGGAGACTTTCTTCCTTTATATTTTTACAGGCTTGAAAAACAGTTGTGCTCCATAAATACCCGAGTATGAGTCATTTGCTTAACCAAACAGCTGCTCACTCATTAACCAAATGCACTTCATTTTAAGTCACATACTTAGGTGAATTTTCTCCTGTGCCTCTCCCTAGGACCCAGGACCCAGAAAAGTGATGTGCAGATACTTCTCTGTAATACTAAAGAGGTACAGTCCTGCCTTTCATGTGGGGGGACCTACACTCCACGATGGCTCAAGCTAATCACCTGGCTGTATAAGCTTGGATTATTCCCAAATACACACACACACACACACACACACACACACACACACACACACACACAATCCTTCATTCCCATGCCCACCTCTGCCCTGGAATACCTTCCCTCTTCTCATTGAAATCATCCTATGGATTCTCCCATCAGGCACCCTGTAGGACTTTTTGTTTTTCCCCTTCTGTCATCATCACTTGCCTCTTACACAGGGAGATAATCTGTGTCAAGGACCACTGGTGGAGGTCATTTATCTCAACAAGTGCAAGCAAATGACAAGGATTCTCGTAAATTCTGTAAATTCTTTCGTAAAGAGGGAGCTACAAATCAACTTCTATAATTAGTAGTGTTCAGCTGTGACTTTCTGGTTTTTTTATTTTTTTTTAATTTTTTTTGAGACAGAGTCTCACTTATTAACCCTCATTAGAGTGCTGTGGGGTCACAGCTCACAGCAACCTCCAAATCCTTGGGCTTAGGTGATTCTCTTGCCTCAGTCTCTGGAGTAGCTGCAACTACAGGCGCCCGCCACAATGCCTGGCTATTTTTTGTTGTTGCAGTTTGGCCCGGGGCTGGGCTTGAACCCACCACCTTCGGTATATGGGACTGGTGCTCCACCCACTGAGCTATAGGTGCCGCCCTTGACTTTCTATTTTTCAGCTTCTTTTGAATGACAAGTTAAAAGCAACTATTTGCAAATTCTATACCTGACAACTATTATTCAATTGTCTACAATGGCTAGGCTTAAGAAGTTTATTATTTTACTTGAAAATTTATTTTTTGTGATGGGTCACTGAAGCTCTTTATTTTGCACACAAGACTACTGGGATCCTCTTTGAGATATCATCTGACTCCAGTAAGATTAGCCCATATCACAAAATCCCAAGACACAAAAATTCTTAACAAAATATTAACAAATCAAACCAGCAGCATATAAAAATCACAATATACCACTGTTTAATGAGATTTATCCCCAAATGCAAAATTGATTAAATATTTGAAAATCAATAACCGTAATCCTTCATAGTATTAACAAGTTAAAGAAGAAAAACCGCATGGTCATATTAATTGATGTAGAAAAAGTATTCGACAAAATTCAAAAGTCACTCTTGATAAAAATTCAAAGCACTCTAGGAACTGAAGAAAACTTCGTTAGCCTGATAGAATGAATCCACAAAAATCCCACATCATACTTAAGGGTGAAGACTGAATGTTTTTCCCTAAGAACAAGTACAAGGCAAGGATTTCCACTCTTACCATTCCTATTCAGGATTGTACAGTATGTTCCAACCAATGCAATAGGCAAGGCAAAGGAATAAAGGCCTACAAATTAGAAACCTAACCAAAAAAAAAAAAAACTATCTCTATTTGCAAATTTGATAACTATTACATAGAAAATCTGAAGGAATCTTTAAAAAAAAAGGCAGAGGTGAAATCTTAGAACTAAAAAGTATCTTTATCAAGACCTCAGCACCCAAGATCCAGATTTAAATATTCATAGCATTTCTGTACTCCAATAATAAACCACTGGAAACTAAAATTTTTAAAAGTATTATATAGAGAGATGGAGCCAAGATGGCAGACGAGAGACACTGCTTATGAGACCATCCCAGCAGGACGGTAAGAAGTTAGAGGAAAGTGAAGAGTCACAGCTCAGGTGTGGATCACAGAGAGGCTGCAGACCCCACAGAGAAAAAGCATGAAGCTGAGAAGGAAGAAGATAAAGAGGAGGAGGTATTAGTGGGGATCAAACCCAGAGAGGCTTGAAGTCCAGTGAAAGGGTAAAGGGTTTCCCTCTCTCTCCAACATCCTTCGGTGAACAGCAGCCACTAAGTTTACTAAAGGCTTTTCCACCCTCCAGGAGCCCAGGCACGGCAGCAAATAAGCAACAATGGGGTGAACTAGCATGTCCCCAGAGTTTGGGCAGTTCGTGAGGGGCTCCCCACAGCAGAGTGCCACAAGAGGCCAGAGTGCTGGCTTTCTTCCCTCCAGACGCTTCATCCCCAGATCTTCCCTATCCCTGGCACAGAAGAAAGCAGTTCAAGCTCAGGCTTATCTGGGAGCTGCGGCCCCTCCCCCACCGTTTACAACCGTGAGAGCAGCTGGAGCCAAGAAGGGTGCGAATGGCTGCCTCTGTTTGGCAGGGGCCCCACTTCAGACCGAAGTCTCCATAGAGACTGGGGTCCATACCTCTGTGAGGGCCTTTGAAACAGAGGTGCAAAATTTGGGAACTCCCCACCACACAGGCAGCTCAGATAAGCAAGCCAGTCCCAGTGCCCACCAGACTCAAGAATTTTGAGCCCTACACAAGCCGCCACCCTCTTCCTCTCTTCCTAAGACAATGGATCTAATTAGGACCCCCAGACCCATCCACCCACCCCCAGTTCACGCCTAAGGACCCTAACTTTCTGGGCAAACTATACAATTTGCCCATCCCCTATGGCCCCATATATAAGGGGTCTCTAACTGCCCCCAGATGCAGACAGCACCTTAGCACTGCCAAGGTGGGTCTCTGTCTCTGTCTCTGTCAATAAACCTAACCTAAACTTCTCTGCTCCCCTGCTGTCTCCTCTCTAGGCGTGACCACTTGCACCTTTCAAAGAGGGGTACAGGAGTACAAAGGGTAGAAGTCCTGGAGCTGAACTTGGGTGGCAAGGAAGCCCAAACATAGGTATCTGACAGTAGAATGTGGTAGGGTGCTGAGGAATGGGGAATCCTAGAGCATTACCATTCCCTAGAAAAACCGCAGTGGATAAAGGTGTGGCATTTGAAGAGAAATAGCCTAGCCCCTGGTTGCATGGCAACCAAACACCTCACACCCAGGTAAGCTTGCTGAATGGGTGCTACAACCCCTCCCTCATGTCATTACAATGGGAGATCAGTATGAACTGAGAAGTTTGCAAGCAGCTGTTATCCCTGACACATGAGTGCTCCAGACTGAGATTCCCACAGATTGTGGGGCCTAAACTTCTTACTTTGAAGATTTATAGAGAAAGAAAGGTGCACAGACTGGGAACTCCCCAACTCCTGGAGATGCATGCAAAAGGTTGAATGCTAGCCTGGAGGAGGATTCAGGGCTGGATTTGGGTAATAAGGGGGCCCACAAGAACTGAACTGACAGGAGTGTGCTGTGGGGGTCCTAAGAGCAGTGCTCTAGAGAAAAACTGCACTACTGGAAAAAGGCAAAAAGACCGGGGGCCATAGCGCTCAGGTGTTTAGGCCACACCTCTGCAAACAACCCTTCTGGTTTGGAGACTTGTCCTGGCTCTCCTACCCGAAGCTCCCCCTAGTGGCTGAAAAAGCAACTTCTGAGCCCTGCTATGGCTTTACAAAGCCTTTCGGGTTCCTGCAACCTAGCCATGATCTGCCTTGTTCACCACCACCACCAGAGAGGTGGTGGAGATCGAGAAACCTCCCTGAAGCTACAGGGTCTCTGCTAAAGCTTGGGGTCTCAGATATTCCACAAAGGGAACCAGAGCCTACCAGGAGCACAAAAGAACATCTTGACAACTGGCTGTTGCACACAAACATCACCCAAAGACAGGGAAAATAACACTATAGCTCATCACAGCATCTTCCAACTCAAGCCAGCAGAATGTAGCTAGTTCATATTCCTAAGTACCACCCACCATCTTAGAGATTAAGCTGGGGGAGTCAACATAATTTACATTGCAGGTCAGAGGCCACCCAAGAGGGTCAGCAAACATGCTTAAATACCCCATAGCATTAACAGAGTAAATAGCCTACAGAATGAGAGAAAATATTTGCTTGCTATACGTCTTATAAAGTACTAATAATCAGAAGCTACAAAGGAGCCCAAGCAAATCAGCAAGAAAAAAATCAAATAACCCCATAAAAAGTGGGCAAAAGATAGGAAAAGAAGCTTTAAAAAACAAGATAGACTAATGGCTCAAAAACATGAGAAAATGCTCAACATCACTAATCATCAGGAAAATGCAAATCAAAACTAACTGATCAGGTGCATAGATAGAAATAAAATTCAATGGAAATCAAGTAGGTGGGATAAGGGAGGAAGGGATGAGTGAAATAAGGCCTAACAGGTACAATGTACAGTGTATGATGAGCACACTTCAACTTTGACTCAGACAATACAAAAGCAATCCATATAACCAAAATATTTGCACCTCTCTAATATTCTGAAATAAAAATAGTGTTCCCCTGAAAAAATAAATTTTAAAAAGCATGCTAATTAAAAGACAAAAATAATACTACATAGAGCAGCTCCAACAAACAAATAAAAGAAATATTTAGTTATAAATGTAATGATATGTGTACAAAACGTTATGTCTGTAAAACTATAGAATGCTGATAAAAAAAATAATAATAATAAAGTGTTAAGTAAAAGGAGAGACATATATATTATTCAGAACTATAAAAAGAATACTGATGGAGCAGTGCCTGTGGCTCAAAGGAGTAGGGCGCCGGCCCCATATACTGGAGGTGGCAGGTTCAAACCTGGCCCTGGCCAAAAACTGCAAAAAAAAAGAATACTGATGAAAGTGATAATATGAACAAATTTTTAAAACATTATGCTGAGCAAAAGAAGTCAAACATAAAAGAGCACATTATTATGTAATTTATATGCTGCAAAATTAATCCTTGTTGATTAATGTTCTGATCTCTCAGAATGTGAAAAATAGTAATTTTCTAGAAGGCAGCATAAGGAATTTTGGGGGGTTATGAAAAAGTTCTATATCTTAATTTGTGCAGTAGTTATATGAATGCATTTTTTCATCAAAACTCATTCAGTTTTACACAGAATATTTGTAAATTTCACCATAAACATATGTTCTTAGTTAATAATTATTTAGCAATTTGACTTGGTGCCAGTAGCTCAGCAACTAGGGTGCCAGCCACATACACTGGGGCTGGCAGGTTTGAACCCAGCCAAGGCCTGCCAAACAACAATGACAACTACAACCAAAAAATAGCTTGGTGTTGTGGCGGGTGCCTATAATCCCAGCTACTTGGGAGGCTGAGGCAAAAGAATCACTTAAGCCCAGAAGTTTGAGGCTGCTGTGAGCTGTGATGCCACGACACTCTACCAAGGACAACATAGTAAATCTCTGTCTCAAAAAAAAAAAAATTATTTAGCAATTTGTTTCTGTTTTTAGCTATTAAAGATTTAAAAATCTTGGTATCCAGATCCTATGTTCCTCATTAGAAATACAACTAAATTTTCTGTATACTTTGTGTTGCATTTTCCAAGAAGAATATACTGCCATCAATTATAGCCTACTCTGTCTTGAGATATTGCACACTCCGAAAATGACTTTCTAGTCCATTCTTTTAATAGAGAGAATATGATAAAAACAAAAGCTGGGCCATGGGATGTACTAGGAAAATTAACTTTGTAAATTTTCTGAAGTAGCTCCTCACTAAACTTGAAACAAGTTCAGTGGGAAATGAGAGGATGGCATTACTAATAAACTATCTAATGAAAAAATTATCTAACAAAAAGAAAAAAAGACCACAGCCCCTTATTTGATTAACCACCTGTGATTCAACTACTTGTCTTTAAGATTAACCTCTTGTGGCCAAAATTATTGTATTTGAGAGTTTATTTTTATACCACTTAAAAAGGACTGAGATGATAAAAGGAGTATGACTCTCCCCCATCTTCTGCTCTGGCCAGACCATATAAGGACCCTAATAAGCCAGACTATCAGAGAAGGAAAAAAGGGAAAGACAGATGTAATTACTTCATAGCAGTCTCTTACTATCAACAGGCAATAGTTACTTTTTCTCTTTCTCTTTATTCCCATAAAAATTCCCAGCCCCACATCCTTAGGGCTGGGACTTCTTTCTTTCTTTCTTTCCTGCTGTGCCCTTTCCCTCCCTTAGGAAGTAAAATAAATTTTCTTTCTTCAAAATTATTCTAATCTTTGTGTTGATAATTCTTTCTCAACTGGTATTACCAGTTCCACTCTAAATGGGAACTATTCATGAAAGAAATCAGAAAAGACAAAAAGAAAACTGATATTTGAAGAAATAGATCCTGATCTGAAGTTTTAAAATGAATGAAACTTCTCAAATCTCCAAGCAGCTGTTAGTGAACTTGTCAGTGGAGAAAGCACAAGAGTAATGGCACAACTTATGAAGGCAGCTGATAGAGATCAGTAGAATTAAGTTTTATTTCTACCTCTACAACTTTTCACCTTTACCCCTCTTTTCCATATAGGTCACCACTGAACAAAAGTGCTCTTATTAAAAGAATGTGTTTCAGATGATAATAGCCCTTCCGTGTTAAGACAGCAAAACATATTGGTAGTGAGATAAAGAAAACTTTTGCAAAATACTTGATCCTTAATGTTTTACTGTGTATATGTTATGACTGCCTTTCAAATTCCTTTCATAAATCCTATTTGAAGATTGCTAGTTTATACTCACAGATCCACTTTCTACCCCTGTCCCTAGTGGGTATCAACGGATCTTTGGTCACCACCATTTACATGTCAGAAGACAAGATCTTCCACCTCTGTCAATTTGCAGGTTATACCTTATACATAAATAAAATCTCTAATTCTGATGCATATGCTTTGATGGTTGGCATCTCTGTGAAAATGTGGAAGGAATAAGCTTCACAGTCAGTTTAACAGAACAGAAACACCAGCTACAGGATGGCAAGATGATTCATGATCCAGGCCAATTAGTTCAGAGGAAACATCATTTTAGAATCTTGGTAACTACCAGAATGAATATACAAATTCTGGAAACATGCAGAAATCTTGAGTCGGAGACATCTGGATTTTCAAATGGCATGAAATGGGAAATAGACAAAATTACATTTAGCATGACCATCTGACACTGAAATGACCCCTATACAATGCTACATTAATTGGGCTGACCTGCTTTCTCCTGAACAACAACAGAAAACTTTCTCTTCCTTAGGTTGTGCTTAAAGAGAATATTTTCATTCTCTTCTAGGTTCCATGGTGAAAACAGCCAGCGTGTGATTCAGGAAAAATTTCTAATGGCAGTTTATTAATGCTTTCTGAACAGCTCAGCCATGATAAGAAATTATTTTTAATACTTTTATTATGCATCTTTTACCAAGAAGGAAAATTTTATTTCTATGCCAATATGTGTAATTAACATTAAAAGAGAGATCATTGACTTGGTTTTGTTTGTTTGATTGATTGATTTTTTCCCAAAGTGGCAATTCTAAAGGCAGTGGAAAATATATCCTGTGGATCCAACCTCACTGAGTTTCTGTGAATGTGATTGTGACCCCTACTTTGATCTGTAATTAAGAAAAATAAGCATTGTTTTAAAATTTGTAGCTAACTTTTATATATATATATATTATATTTATATATATTTATATATATATATATATAATTTAGAATTCCATTTCCTCAGACACACAAGCCACATTTCAAGTACTCAATAGTCACATGTGGCTAATAACTACTATATCAAACAGTACAGATACAGAACATTTTCATCATTGCACAGAGTGCTAATGATCAGAGCTGGTCTAGACTCTTGGAGATTTTTTGGTTTCTCCTCTCCAATCAGGACTGTCCATCTGCAGCATCACCCCAGGTTTTTCTTCGCTCCATTTCACTTACCCTCGTGGCTTGCCTGAGCCTTCTCATAGTGCCCCATGAAAAATACTATGTTATAATTCCTTCCTTGTGGACCTTTCTCTCAATTTAAATAGCTTCATAAACTAGTTCATGCTTAGGCAATTTGTGAAGGCATAGAGTGGAAAGCTTCTGAAAACATCATGCATTGACACAAAGGGTTGGCTCTCAAGTGGAGGGTGGAGGCACCCTGGTAAGCCTAGAACCTTGGTGAATAGAACTCAGAATGCAAGTGCCTTTTAGAACACCTTTCAAATTACATTATTCAATTGACCTGTTTACCTACTTTGGCCTTGGGTCAGTATGTTGATCTGTCTCCAAGGAATGCTGGGCTATCCTTAAGTGTTACCACAAGAGACGTAATATTTATGCATCTGACAAGACATTTATAAATACCAGGTCAAAAGAAATATGTTTGTTTTTCTCACAACTGTGAAAGTTGTTAGAGTTCAAGGTAGAGTTGGTATCAGAGTCCATTTACTCTTTATCCATTCTGGGCCTTCTGCCAATATATCACACAAATAACAGTTAATAGCGAAACTGGACATAATATAAGGCTCTGACTAATAGCTTGGCAAATATTTCCTTTTACCTCAGTGTAGGTCTCTGATAAAAACTGAACTGGCAAATGCAGGTGGAGTCATGAGACATGAATCAAAAATATGACTCCTTACCCCCTAACAAAGAGACCCTCAGGTAAGCAAACAGACTCTAATTTTCCCTATGGTCCATTCTTTGTGTTAGACTGGCTGCCATGTCCCAGAGAAGAGCCCTTCTTTGTCTGCTTCCCATAAGCAACAAGAAAGAAAAGAAAAGTCCTCACCTCTTCACAAGGCCCTGGCTCTTTCTACAGGTTTAAGGAAAAAAGGTAAAAGAAAAAAAGAAGATAGGCAGTCCCACCTCAGGAGACAGTTATGTGCTGTATATAATGTCCCACAGTCTGGACTCAGCTGACTGCTTCTTCACAATGTCATTTAACTTACCTTCTAGATACAGAAATGCTTATGTAACTAAGCTTAACTTCAATTCCCAAGAAAAAAATCATCAATGGCATCTCTTCAGTGTTTTTTTTTTTTTAATTTTGGGGTTTTAATTAATTTTTATCACTCACTGAAGTTATCTATACACATAGTTTTAATAGTGAAGTAGAACTAAAATGTTTACAACAAAAAGCAATATTCTGGGTCACCCCCCCCCTCCTTAGAAGCTACCACTTTGATCTCTTTTAAGCTATTTTTTCTGGTAGTTATCCAGTTATATATTTATAAATACATGAATACATATATAAATGTGGTATAAATATGGTATATATTGAAAACATAAATACCTATATATGAATATGATATTTAACCCCTTTCTATTACTATTACTTTAAAAAATGTCTTGTTATGGAAAATTTCAAACATGTACAAAAGTTAGAGAGTAGCATGAAGAACCCACCCTATGTAGCTATCACTTAGTTTCAGTCATCATCAACACATAACCTCACTTCATCTACACATACACCCATTTATTCACCTACCCACCTCAACTGTATTATTTTGAAGCAGGACATGATAATGTAGCATTTTAGCCATAAATATCTCACTCAGTGTACATCACTAAAAGAACAGGTCTCTTTTGAAATGTATATTACAATACCATTATAATAATTTAACAGTTATTCCTAAATATTATCAGATATCCAGTTAATGATGTTCTTTTTCCAATTATTTCATCATTTTTCTTTATGGTTTTTATTAAGCTGCATTTTGCTGTATCACTTAAGTCTCCTTCCTTTTCTAATTGTGAAGGGGTTTGGGGTCAACAGATGAGGGGGTTTTGGTACAAGGAATGAAGAGGCTTGACACAAAGTTTGTGTCAGGGGACTGAGGAACTCTAGGGAAGCCCCCCTGAGTAAACCTCAGGTTGTATTTATTATCACAAAGCAGGAAAAAGTAGTTAAAAATTACTTATTAGACATCAACACTAGAAAGGAGGGACATGGAAAGTATCAGACAGAATGTCTCCAACTTGTTTTTGCAAAAGCTCAGACCTTACGCAAGACCTCTGCCTTTAGCATCAAGAGACCTTTAGAATCTAGAGAATCTTTACCATAACCATTAGGCCTGGAATTGCCACACCTCACATTTATACTTTCCCTTGGAGGCCAGTTTTCTGATCTCCTGCACATACACAAATCACATGCCAATTCTTGTGATTCTCTAGGGCTCTCAAGCAGGAAGTTAGTCTATGCTAAAGATCAAGGCTCAATTTGCCCTACAAATTGTATAGCCACGTCCTACCCAGATTACAGATTCATGAACAAAATGTTTGTTGTTATTTTAAGCCACAAAATTTTGAAGGCTTTGGTTAGGTGGCAATACACAACTGCATTCCGCATTATTCTTCTTTCCAATTTAGTCTTTAACGTTCTTCATACAAAATGTATTATCAGTTTTGTCAATGGTGGATTCTGATTGGCATACTATTTAATATATTGATCATTTGTGGAGAGAATTGATATCTTTATCATCTTTCTTTCCAAGAATACAGTATTGTATGTGTTGATATACTATGTTTTTCATTAAAGTTTTATACTGTTCTTCATATAAATAAGTTTTCCTAGACATTTTCTAGCTTATATTGCTATTGTTAATAATGGATATTTTTGGTACCAGTTATAAATAACTGAATAACCAACCTCTCAAAATTTAGTGGTTTAAAATGCCAAACATGTCTTTGTTCAACATTCTGTTGGTTGAAAATTTGGGCTAAGCTCAAATGGGAAGAGGGTATACCTTTTCTTTGTGTGTGTGCGCGTGTGTGTGTGTGGTTTGCCTTTTTTTTTTTTTTATAGTTTCTGTTCCTATAAATTTGTTTAAATTTCAGATTAATAAGGGTATGAATGATTAGGTTACAATATTTGCGTTTTTTAGGTAAAGTCCAAGGTACAGTTGAGCCCTTCACCCAGGCGGTGTGCCATACACCCTTACATTGTGCCTATTAGGTGAGAGCACACTAATGCCCCCTCTCCATCCCCCCCACCCTTTTCCCCTTCTCTCCTCCTCACTTGGGTTTAATTGTGCTTTTCTCTTGTGTGGGCTTTACATGTCTTATATTTACCTGGATAGAGCTAAAGAATATTCTCCTTAGTGAAGTGTCACAAAAATGGAAAAGCAAGTATCCAATGTACTCAATAGTAACATTAAACTAGTAGATAAACAACTACAGGCCTACATGAGGAATACTTTTTCTGATCTCACCAAGGTCACTCATGCTGCTGTGGTTATCTTGTGGTTCCACTGACACTAAAAGTCCAAGATGGCTTTACTCATATGTCTGGTGGTTGGTGCTATTTATCAGCTGGTTAGTTTACCAGGTATCCACTGATTTAGCTCACCTCTGCTCCATGTAGCCTTTTATCCCAGCGACTAGAGAATAGTACTGGACTCAACAAGACTAGAGACTGGACTTCTTCACATTGTGGAGTAGTGTTCTAAAAGATCCAAAGTGAAACCTGTAAGACCTTGAAAGTGAGGTTCAAAATTCCATAGCATGGGTTCCCTTCCATTATGTTAGTCAGAGCAAGTTCAAAGCCAGCCCAGATTTATGAAAATGGAAAAATTAATGCCACTATCTTATGGAAGTGGCTGAAGGAATCTGTGATTATTTTAATGTTATTAATAATCCTCTCCCCATCACATTTATAATTTGCTATTGATGATATAAGAGAAAATTTTTATTTGTACATATCAATCTTAATATGCACCAATGAACTGAGCTTCATTTTACTGTTAATATTTTTAATGTATAGTCTCTTGGATTTTCTATGTATAAAATTATATTATTTGAAAATAATAATACATTTTCTATGTATAAAATTATATTATTTGAAAATAATAATACATTTTTTTCCTACCTAAAGCACATACTTTATATTTTATTTCTTATTTTCTTATTTATTGTATTGGCTAGAATGTCCAAAACTGTGATGATAATGAAAATATTTTAAACTTATTTCAGACACTAGAAAAAATGTTAACTTTTAAAAAGCTAATACGATTTTTGATATTAGTTTCTGACATGTTTCCTCTTTTTCCAACCCTGAATTAAATTAATCAAAATTCTTGGTTCACGATATATTTCCCATTTGGGGGCTAAAGAATAACCCTCTTTTCTGTTTTGTTTTGTTTTGTTTTTAGAGACAGGGTCTCACTATGTTGCCTATGAGCATACATAGTCTCACTATGTGCAGTGGCTATTCACAGGCACCATCCCACTATTGATCAGCACAGGAGCTTTGACCTGCTCCATTTCCGACCTGGGCGGGTTCACCCCTCCTTAGGCAACCTGGTGGTCCCCAGCTCCCAGGATGTCACCATATTGATGCTGACATTAGTGCGGACACCTGATCGACATAGTACACTACAGCCCTGAACTCAAACGATTCTCCTGTCTCAGCCTCCCAAGTAGCCTGGCCTACAGGTATGAGCCACTGCGCCCAACTACTTTGGGTTTTTTTAAGTGAACTTTTTAAAAATATCAGATTAATACGAGGGTACACACGATTAGATTACACTGTTTGCATTTGTTAGGTAGAGTCCAAGTTGTAGTTGTACCCTTCACTCAGGAGGTGTACCACATACCTTTATATTGTGCTGTTAGATAAGAACACATCAATATCCCTCTCTTCTCCCCTCTGCTTCCCCTTCTGCACCTCCCCCCACTTGAGTTTGTGTTTTTCTCTTGTGTGGGTATGTATTTGATCATTTACTCATCTCATATTAGTACCGAGTACATTAGATACTTGCTTTCCATTCTTTACTTTCCTAAGTAAAATGTTCTCCAACTCCATCCAGGTTAATACAAAAAATGTAGTCTCCATCTTTTTTATGGCTGAACAGTGTACCATTGTAAACATATACCACAGTTTGTTAATCCATTTATGTGTAGGTGAGCTCTTGGGTTGATCCTATGTCTTGGCAATTGTGAACTGAGCTGAGATAAATATTGTAATGCATATGTCCTTATGGAAGATGATTTTCTTTTTCTTCTGAATAGATATCTGGTAATGGAATTGCAGGATCAAAGGGAAGATTGACTTTTAGTTCTTTGAGGATTCTCCATACTTCTTCCTACAGAGACTGTATTAATTTGCAGTCTCACCAACAGTGTAAAAGTGTTCCCTTTTCTCACACCCTCGCTAGCATCTGTAGCTTTGAGACCTTGTGATGTGAGCTGTTCTCAGTGGGGTTAAGTAATATCTCAAAAAATGGCAGCTGAGTAACAGCTTCCCTGTAACTGGGCTTGGCGAATCTGGGGAGACAAGACTCCAGACATCTCTGGCCGGTGGGATCTGCCTATGATCATCCCTTTGACGATACAGGGAGCCAGCAAGGGACTTCTGGACCCCAGGAGG
>CAUYPK010069233.1:0-57407 GCA_963574355.1 Loris lydekkerianus | reverse complement strand
AGTACCCATTCCCTTGATGTCTACAATATCACCTTTCTTGTAGATTCGCATATATGTGGCCAAAGGAACAACTCCATGTTTTCTAAAAGGCCTAGAGAACATGTATCAGTGCCTCTCCTCTTTCCCTTTGTGTTTGTCATTTTGGTGAATTACTGGAAGATGGTGTCTCCGGCTGAAAGGACGCCACATTTTATTTAAAAGAAATGGAATAAAACACAAAATGTCAGGTGCATTTCATGTACTGTGATGAAGAACTGTTTCAGGAAATTTTTGTTTTAGGGGTGTGTGTGTGTGCGTGCTTGGTTACAACATAAAATATATTTCTTATTGTCAAAAAAGTTAAGAGGCCAGGCTTGGTGGCTTACACCTGCAATCATAGCACTTTGGGAAAATAAGGCAGGAAGATTGCTTGAGGCCAGGAGTTTAAGACTTGTGAGCAACATAGAAAGCTCCTGTCTATACAAAATAAGAAAAAAGGAAAAAAACAGGCATGGTGACACACACATATACATAAATCCTAGCTACTTGGGAGGCTCAGGCAGGAGGATCCTTGAGCTCAGGAACTCAAGGCTGCAGTGAACTATGATCATGCCCCTGCATCCTAGCCCCGGCTAACAGAGGGAGCTAGACCCTGTCTCAAAAAAAAAAAAAAAAAAAAGAAAGAAAGAAAGAGAGAAAGAAAAGAAAAGAAAAGTTAAAGAGCCACATACCTAAACATTTTTTCCCTCTGGTTTCACAAACTTGTTTATAGCAGTTTTATAACCTATGCTTTGCTCAAGGAAATATGAGGTTTTCAATCAGCAGTCTATACCCCCCAGGATGAGGCAGAGGAATTGGGCTGAGCCAGCACACAAGCAAAGTTGTTGGACGCAAACCATGCCCCCCAGCCAGGGCTGTACCCTTAGCTGGCCAAAGGGCTACCCAGTGGTGACTGGATCATACCCTGCAAAGCCACCTGCCTACTTTAAATCACGTGTTCTTTATTAACATCCCGAGGCATGTGACTAAATTAGTTTGAATTATTAAATAAGAAATTGTTAGGAGTAATATTTAAACTATATTTTCCTAAGTGGGTATTTGGTATGAAAATCCTACTGTAATATGTATTTTAAAAACCTAGTTTGTGACTTTGTCATGTGTTCTTCCTGCTCATGATGATTTGTCTCTACTCAACCAATCCTGGCGTTTTTATTGAGCTTCCTCAGCATGTTCCAGGCGTAGACCCGCCATGTGTAGATAGGAGGGTGGTTTGGCCACAAATCCACAGTCCAGGGAGCAGCTGTGCTGACCGCCAGGGGGATTCCTGCCCCTAGACTGACTGGTGTGGGCAGTCAAAGCAGAGTCAGCAGCTAACTCAGCTCTATAGGATGTGGGGAGGCCAGGGCAGCCAGGGCCTAGGAAGTGGAGTCGCAGGAAAACAGTGTTACAGAGAGGTATTTGTCTCTGAGCCTCCTTTTGCTCTCCTACAAGGTGGGAATGGCAGTGAGTTCAAACACGGAAATTTTCAGGTGCGTTACTGAGATGAATACAAGGAGTGATTTGGAAACACTAAACCAATGTTCTTATATTATCATTATTGTCTGAGCTGTAAGTATACAGACCCTTTCATGCTAAGGATTTTACCAAGAATCACTACAATGCTAAACAAATACAACAAATTGGGGAAATTGCAAAGGTTTCTGAAATCTGAAAAGGGTTCTGAGTGAGAATGGTGTCAAGAATTGGCCTAGCCATAGTAGGGTGAATGTCTGCACGGGGAATGAGAGGACAGAGTCATCTCGGCTCCAAACCAGCTGCAAAATGGGGCTTTGAATTCTTCTGCCTACCTAGGGACTGGCCGGTGTTCAGGGGTAGTGAGTGTCTCAATGGTCATCAGTCAGGAGACACATCCTGAGGCTTCCTGCTTTGAATTGATCCTGGGGTGTCTGGGGAAGGCCTTTGGCCAACATGGTCAGACCAAGTTCAGTAATGGAGCAGGAGAGCTGGGTTCCAGACCCCAGCTGGGTAGAAGGAGCTGGTGCAAGGGAGCCCACGGCAAGCCAGCACTTCCTTCACACTGAAGAGATTTTTGTAATTTTGCAGTTATTTTCAAATCCCTTCATACCTTTTATCTTCTCCACAAATCTGCCCCATTATTATCATCTCATTTTTGTTTGTTTGTTTGTTTTTTGGTAGAGACAGAGTCTCACTTTATCGCCCTCAGTAGAGTGCTATGGCATCACAGCTCACAGCAACCTCCAACTCCTGGGCTAAAGCGATTCTCTTGCCTCAGCCTCCTGAGTAGCTGGGACTACAGGTGCCTGCCACAACACCCGGCTATTTTTTGTTGCAGTTTGGCAGGGGCTGGGTTTGAACACTCCCCCCTCAGAATATGGGGCCGGCGCCCTACTCACTGAGCCACAGGCACCACCATATTATCTCATTTTTTAATAAAGAGAAAAATAAGATTTAAATAGAGTGATTTGCTTGAGAGCACACAGCAAGCTAACAGCTGGGCTAGAACCAGAAACCAGCCCCAGAGTCCAGATATGACCCCTTGCCCTGTGGCGTTTGGAGGCATAGTGTCCCGGGACCCAGTTAGACCCAGACCACAGTCAGTAGCTCAGTGGACTGGAGCCTGGTTGGTCTAAGCCTGAGACGGATGAAAAATGTCTCAATGGCTTGGTGCCTATAGCTCATTGGCTAGGGCAACGGCCACATACACTGGGGCTGGTGGGTTCGAATCCAGCCCAGACCTGCTAAACAACAATTACAACTGCAACCAAATAATAGCTGGGCATTGTGGCGGGCACCTGTAGTCCCAGCTACTTGGGAGGTTGAGGCAAGAGAATCGCTTAAGCCCACGAGTTGGAGGTTGCGGTGAGATGTGACACCATGGCACTCTACTGAGGGTGACATAATAAGACTCTGTCTTAAAAAAAAAAGACTCTCAATGGATTAAAACAGCATCTGGCAGCAGCACATGGGAGACACATCCTTTCTTTTTTGTAGTTTTCTGTATTGACCATAATTTTTGCTTAACGAAGCTTGACATTTATAATCAGACGAAATAATCACATTATTTTTCCAGGGGCGGAGTGGGTGGAAATCCCATCTGCATGTGGTCGAGGTAGAACCCTTCAGCCACCAGCAGCTGCTCTCGTGGGCGGCTCTCGGTCATGGACTTGGAATAGCAGAGCGCCCTAATGCTCTTTTCCTGATGCTGACTTCACTAGTTCTCTCAGCTCAGCTCCCTTTCCGGCAATCTCTGCTGCCCTCCCCCATCCTTCGAGGGTTTTCCAGCAATCCTTTGAACACAGTTCCTTGGCAGAAGATTGGGGCATCACATGGCTGAGTGACGATGTTTTCTGACTCATGGAATGGAAAGAAACACTACACGCAGAAGGATCACACAGGGCTTCTGTTGCGAGTGGGGATAACAGCACAGGCTGGGGAGTGATTCATCCAAGACCGGCCTGTGCACACACTGCATAGCAAGGGCAGGGGACACTCATCATCTTGAGTGACTAATGGGGATTCTCCAGCAGACCACAGAGCCCAGCAGCCCTGCTCCCCGGCTGCCAGAGAGGTGTCTGAGGAGCTCATAGACAGTGACTGGGAACAGAAGGTGAAAAGGATGGAGATCAGGATGGGGGATTTGAGGAAGAAACAAGACAGGTGACACGAGAATAGGGTCAAGCTTTCCCGCAGATGAGGAAACAGGCTCTAACTTCTCCATGCCACGTCCAGGCCCAGGGGACACAGGCTCACTCTAATCTGGAAGGACCTAGTCAATAATGTGTTAGCACAGTCATGACATAAGTCCTCAGTCCATCCTCATCCCAACAGCCCCATGAGAATGTCAGTGAACCCATTCTGAAGATGGGAAAATTCTGCCAAGAAAAACATGTAATAACCTGCACACAGCTGCTAAAGAGAATTCTAACCTAAGTCATGTTCCGGAGTCTATGCTTTAAACCACTACGCAATGCCTCTTACAGATTTCTTACTGTGGGCCAGACACTGCCTTTCACATATAGTATCTGATTTAATTCTCATAGCAATGAAGCAAAGAAGACATCATTGCCCCATTTCAAAGATGAGAAAACTGAGGCTCAAAGAGGTGAGGAATATGCCCAAAGTCACACAGGGAGTAAGTGTTGACAAGGGCACTCACCCAGGTCAGATGAAGTGTAATCTGTAAGCCTGTCATTTTCTGGGACAGTGTTCCTTTTTTCTGAGCTCCCCCATCCTCAAACCATGATTTGGACATGTTAACGTTTGATTGAATAACAGTGGTTTCTAGGTAGGTTTCCAGGATCTAGCACATGCTGTGGCCATAGGAGACGGCTGTCCATGAGGATCACGAGGACCAGAGGACCTTGAGGAGGGAAATCACCCATGTCCACACCTCAGCCCAGCAGGAGGGAGTCAGGGCTGCCAACAACGGGACCTCACTGTCCTCTCCCCCATTGTTTGAATCAAATGGGCCAAAGGATGAGGCAGCCCACTGTGTGTACAGCTTCAGGCAGCTGCCCAAGCAAAGGGGAGAGGAGGGCGGGTGGCTGATGGGGCAAGGGAGTGTCCTCTTTTCAAGGTCCTGCAGCCTATGCCCAAACTGGCTTCAAAAAGATTCTTATTAACCAAAAAGAAGAATTTGTGGCAGCTGGAGAGATAACCTGGGGACAGCTTGGCCTTTTGTCTTTCAAATTGCTTCATGATGCTGGGTCCCCATTCCAGATTTCCCACCAGCCCTTCTCACCTCCCCACCCCCCACACCCCCAAAATTCCTCTGGGTTCAGAACACCCACCCTACCCCCACTGATTAGTTTGGGCTCTGTTAATCCAAACTTGACTCCATTTCAGCCAGAACCAGGCGTATCTAGAAAGGTAACTCTACAACAAACAAAAATTTATGAAACCAAATAATTCAACCCACATTATGAGAACTGGCTTGAGATTACCCATTGCTTTGGGTGCCCTCAGTTATGGACACCCCCATGCATAGAAATCAAGCCCTGAGCTTATTATTTTAAAGGCTTGGAGTTAGAGTTGGGGACCGTCACATGCAAATGTGTGTCAACAGACAAGCCCACATTACAACCCCTACTTCCTTGGATTTCCCAAGTTAAGAATTCTTTCACTGGGCCTGACTTTAGAAGGGGATGAAGCCCATCACTGAGGAGAGAGGGGGAACATTCCTTTATATATGTGGTGCTTGCATTATTTTTTCCTGTAATCACATATGACTTGTTAATATAAAGATGTTTCTAGGATGCTTAAGGGAGAACAGTCCCGAGTGCACATGCAGTCAGATGCTCACTGCTCTCTGAACCCCTCCATCATGGCAAGGCCGACAGCAGACAGGTGAGGAGTAGGGAGAAGCAGCCTACAAAAAAATTGCACGTCTGTAGCTCCCTCTTGGAAACTGTAAACCTGTTCTATTGCATTCCTTTGGCGGGTCATCCTAACTGCCACTTCCAGCTAGAGATCTGCCACCTGCCTCTTTGCCATTTCTTGGGGGCCATTTCTCAGCCCACCTTAATGTAAGCTCTTCTGATGTCAGAGGTTCCCACTCCCAGGCCCCCCGCTCAGCTGGGGTAGGGGTAGGCAGAGCACACTAAGCCTGGGTCTTGCACCTGCCCTGGATGGGGGCAGGCAGATTAGCTCAGCCAGCAGAAGAGGGGGGATGACTCTGAAAGGCCCAATATTATGTTTCCAAGGGTCCAGAGCCATCTCAGGGTGCCAGGGCTGTTCCTGACAAAACCCTAAAAGCTCACCTAGTGCTGAGGATGGAGGGTCTGGCCAGGCTACAGTTGTGGTTTGTCTCCCTTAGAACTTATGCTGAAATTTGATCCTCAGGGTAGCAGTGTAGGGAGGTGGGGGGTCATGGGAGGTGTTTGGGTCATGGGGGTTGATCCCTCCTGAGGAGATTGATGAGTGAGTTTTAGTTCTTTTTTTTTTTTTTTTTTTTTGAGACAGAGTCTCACTTTGTTGCCCTTGGTAGAGTGCTGTCGCATCACAGCTCATAGCAACCTCCAGCTCTTGGGTTTAGGTGATTCTCTTGCCTCCGGCTCCCGAGTAGCTGGGATTATAGGTGCCCGCCACAACACCTGGCTATTTTTTTTGTTGTTGTTGTTGCTGTTTGACTGGGGCCCGGTTTGAACCTGCCACCCTTGGTATATGGGGCCAGTGCCCTACTCAGTAAGCCACAGGTGCCGCCCTGAGTTTTACTTCTCAAAGGAAAGGATTAGTTCCTGAGAGCAAGTTATTAATATGAGTCTGGCACTCCCACTTTTCCCCATGAGTTGAAGCACCCTCACCAGTGCAGCCGTCCAAGCTTGTCCTCTCCTAGAATCATAAGCCAAATAAGCCTCTTTATAAATTACCCAGCCTTGGGTATTCTGGTGTAGCAACACAAAACAGACTGAGAACGGCTGGGACCTCCCACATGAACTCTGCCCATGACTGATCTAGGAACTCTCTGGTTCCACTCAAGCTCAGCTTGAAAGAACCAGATCAGGAGCTGCCTCCAACACCCCAGGACAGCCGTGGCCCTAGTCTTACCCTGGGGACAGTGACCTTGCATGTGAACAGCACTTGACAGTTTTCGGAACACACCAGCAGCTTCATAGTACCCGCCCATGGGGAAGGGTAACAGTTGTGGGTGTAGAACCGACTCACTGCCCAAGGTCCCACAGCTGCTGAGTGGGAGCCAGACCAGAGCACGTGTATTTGGGCTCCTGCACAGGGGCTCAGTCCTTCAGATAGTAAACTTCCCAGCATATGCCATGCATGTGGGATCCCCAGCTGTCTGGGTTTGACACTGGGGAAGCAACAGTGGACTGTCTCTCCCCACCGGTCCAATGTGGCTCTCATGATGCCTGTACACCTTTGAGATAGCCCCGGCTGCTGCCTTCTCCAGCCAACAGCAGGCAGAAGCTCGAGGCTGGATTCAGGCAGCGCTACAGCCACTGGGCCCAGCCTCTGGAAGTCAAGTGTGGGCTCCTCCCTCCAGCCCCACAGCCCCCACTTGAGGGCTGAGGAGGATGGCTTGAACAAAAGAAGTCTCTAGGTTTCAGGTAAGGGAAGCTTTTCTGAGGGCTTTTCAGGGCACAGAAGCACATTCTTCACATGCGAGTGAACATGACAGACCAATATAATCAGAGGAGCTACTTGAACGACAAAGGTCTGGGGCTGGCCCTGCTTCCTGTACTCCTCCAGGGCAGCCCTTCACTCCACTGGCCCTGGAGTCATGGGCAAGGGGCCCCTAGACCACTTCATCCCACAGTTTGAAAACCTTCCCAGAGTCTTCCTGGTCAGCCTCCCTGCCCCGGGGAGCCTTATCTTGAGCAGCAGTCCCTCTCTGCCCATCAGAGTCTCTGAGACCCATTTTGGGGTGGCCCCCTAGGTGAACCAGTCTTAGTGGGGTAGGCTGGGGAGGCAGCGGTGGAACAGCTCTCTGATTCTTCTGTCTCAGGAGTCCTGCTTGGGGCCCAAGGTGTCACTTCACCTGTGACTGCAGGACATTTGGTCAGGACTGTAGACCAAGTGTCAAGAGGCAGGAAATAACTCTTTTTTTTTTTTTTGAGACAGAGCCTCAAGCTGTTGCCCTGAGTAGAGTGCTGTGGCATCACAGCTCACAGCAACCTCAAACTCCTGGGCTCATGCGATTCTCTTGCCTCCACCTCCCAAGTAGCTGGGACTACAGGCGCCCGCCATAACACCCGGCTATTTTTTCGTTGCAGCTGTCATTGTTGTTTGGCAGGCCCAGGCTGGATTTGAACCCACCAGCTCAGGTGTATGTGGCTGGCGCCTTAGCCGCTTGAGCCACAGGTGCTGAGCCAGCAGGAAATAACTCTTGCTCAGACTCCCTAGCCTTCAGAGCAACAGGCTTCAGCCGGCGGGCTCCTGTCATGGAAGCAGGAGCTGAGCCAAGTACAGCAGTGGGGAGAGGAGCCCCAGGGAGAGGTGTGGGGGTTAGAAAGGAAGATGCCTGCGGCCTCCTCTGCCACCAGGAAGGCTAGTGCTAAAGGTGGCCAGAGCCCAAAGAAGGCCTGCCAGGTGGGCCGCGCTGGGTGCCCAGGGTGAGGGTGGGGTACTCCCCCACTGGGGTGTCCCAGGTGGTCTCGGTGGGCAGGGGGGCTAAGGTGCAGCATGGGGGGAAAGCCAGCTAGAGGAGACCCACAAGCAAAGGTATCCATCTAGGGGAGGAAGGAGGCATCCACTGTCCCCAGCCCCTGGAATATAGCAAATATTAACTAAATGACGTTTGAATGAAAGAGGAATATGTATGTGTATGTGATATTCCTTCTTGCCCTTGCAAGGTAATCCTTGCCCTTAAGAGAGAGGAAAAGAAGAAATAAAACCATCATCACAGAGGATTTTTTTTTCTGAATAACTTTACTAAATAAATACACTGTAGATTGCAAAGATTTAATCCTTTGAAAAGGACAGACAAAGTCTCAAGAGATGAATTCAGGGAGATCATCTCCCTGCAGGCTCTGCCTTAGAGCCTTGCCTCCTCCTCCCTCTCCAGAGCCCAGTGACAAGGGCTTCCCCGGGGCCCAGAGACTGAAAGGGCCAGGAATCAGAGTTTCCTCTAGAGGAGGAGCCGCAGATGTCCCCAGAGGCACTGACTCTCCAGACTGGAATGCAAAGTATGGCTCAGAATTGGCCTTCTGAGCTCAGCTCTGGGCGGCCTTACCCTCACTCCTCATTCCCCAGCGCAGGGGAAGCCCTGTCTTCCGGGGAGAAGCACTGGCCTTCAGCCCACCTGGGGTCCTGCCACCATTGCCACTCTCCAGCGCTGCCTGTCAGGATCAACGTCCTCCTCAGAGCTTCCTGGAAGGAGACGCTTCCCTGGGAACTTTCAGAACAAGCTGGGTCAGGTGGAGAAGGAGGGATCATGTTAAGCCAGGGGTGTTCCTAAAGGGGAGGAAGGCTCAATGTGCTTTGCAGAGAATACCCAGGGCTAGACAGCCTGTGATCAGGCACTGGTTACAGTACTATCGTCTGTGAGTTCAGTGCTATTGGATCAACAATAGGTAGTAAAGAGGGCGTCTTTAACAGAAACACACAACTGCGAGGCTGTGAATGGAAAGGTATCCTGGATCTTCTGGGTCCGGCCCGTCCTCATTGCAGTGGGGCCCTGAGGAGTAGAGGCAAACAGGAGTGTCTGAGGCAGGGGAAGAGTGAGGCAGCTCTGGCTCAGAGAGGGGGTCACAGTGTGAGCCCCACAAGGCCTCTTTTCTTAAGCTGTCATGCTATAAACAAGTGTCCTTTTTGCAGTCTATTTAATACCATGTTTTTCACATTTTTGTACTGTATGTTAGTGATGTTGCTGTTTAAAATGGCCCCAGGCACAGTGCCAGTGTCTCCAACCACAAGAAGGCTGTGAGGGGCCTCGCAGACCAAATACTCTTGTTAGATAAACCTCATTCAGGCCTGTGTTATAGTGTGGCTGTGAGTTCAATGTTGATGCATCAACAGTAGATAGTAAAGAAGTTGTCTTTAACGGAAACACACACAAAACAAGGCTACATATTGGTTATGACCAGAGCTGGCAGGAATCTAACCCTGTGTTTCCCCTGGGAAGAAAGGTTCCGTATTTGCCAACTCTGTGTTCACAGAGACTTTGCAAAACATAACTATCACAAATGATGAGAGTCTACTTCATAGGTACCCGTGCACCGTGGCCGCCTGAACTCAGTGAGTCAGCATGCCCTTGGGTCCTGGTACTTGTGTTTTTCAAAGTTGCACAGGCGATTCTCGTGCTGGGCCTGGCTGGGAAGCATTGCAATCCACACCTTGGAGCAGCCATGCTAGGCCTGCGAGGACCCGGTCAGAATGAGGTGAACTTCTTAGAACGTACACTTTGGCACAACCATGACAGGATGTACAGCACCATGTTGTATATGCTCATAGCACTGACCAGGGATTAAGGGTCTGGAGACTCTGTGTGGCTCAGGCAAGTCATCCAGCATCAGGGCCTCAGCTTCCCAAACCCATAGCATCTGGACAACAATGGTTACACACAGCAGAGTGTTTGTGCTGAGATTCAGACTAGTCCTTTGGGCTGGGACCCAAGGAGTCCACTGGCATGGAGGCTAAGGCATCCTTTGAGAAAGAACTCATCCAAAAAAGAACAGGTAGATGGTGTTGGTCCAAGAGTGATGAATGTTGGTACAACATTCCGGGGAAGAGCCAGGGGGACCACTTGGTGTTGGTCACTGAGCTCAGCCTCTAGCCTGGCCTATAAATCCTTGAGCCTAAGGAGTCTCCAGGGAAGCCTGTGCCCCCAAGGATCTGGGTGAGACCGAGGGAGCACAAGGCCAAACAGTGTTGGAGCTGAAATGTAGCCCAGGGCAGACGCAGGCATCTCCCCTCTAAGGGGGCACCATGTGCTGTGTCTGTTCAGCACACTCTATGGGGAGGGAACCCTCATGGGTAGCTCTCCCTCTCCCTCTCTCCTCTGTGGTGCGCCACCTTCTTGAGTTTTGGAGGCACTGAGGGCAGCTGCTGCGAGGTCACCTCAGACAGCTGGAGTTGGGCAGGTGAGGAGTGAGTGCCTAAGCTCAGGTAGGATGCTTCTGGGGGCAAACCCAAAAGGGAGCCCCAGAGGCCATGCACAGAGGCTGAGGCAAGTGCACAGCCTGAGAAAGAGTGTCAGTTCCTTTCCAGGTGAACATTTCTCCCCCAACTTGTGTGGCTGGGGAGATGGGAGTCATAATGAGCAGAGCCAGCAGCTATCAAAGGGTTTTGAAATGGTGCAGAAAAAGCCAGACTAACACAAAGGCCTGTGTTATATCAGACCTTTCAGATAGCATCCTCGGTGAACCGGAACCAGGTGGGATCTATGGGCCAGATCTCTGAGAAGCGCTGACAAACGTCCCTGGTGAGGCTGGGCCTGGAAGAAGAGGTGTGCCCGGGATGTCACAGTTCTCTCAGAAGCCTGATATGTATTGTATGCCAGCCAGTGTTTGCCCTCCGCGCCTGCCTTTCTGTCAACAGAGTTCTATTTTGTACAATGTTTCTTTGTTTGCTTTGGGTTGAGAAACTGTATTTATTCTTATTCACAATAGCCAAGATATGGAAACAACCCAAATGTCCCTCAACAAATGAATGGATGAAGAAAATGTGGCATATACGTACAATGGTATATCACTTAGTCTTAAAAAAGATGGAAATCCTGCCAATTGCAACAACATGATGAACCCTAGAGGGTATTATGCTAAGTGAAATAAGCCAGGTGCAGAAAGACAGATACTACATGCCACGTAAATGGGGGATCTAGAGGAGTCAAACCCACAGAATCAGGGGTAGGTAGAATGGTATATCCAGGGGATGGGGGGGGTGGAAAAATATTGCTCCTCTCCTCTCCTCTCCTCTCCTCTCCTCTCCTCTCCTCTCCTCTCCTCTCCTCTCCTCTCCTCTCCTCTCCTCTCCTCCCCTCTCCTCGCCTCTCCCCTCCCCTCCCCTCCCCTCCCCTCATTTCCTCTTATAAGAACAAAGACTTAGTCAAGTTCCTCAAGGAAAAGAGGTTTTATCAGTGAGAAAAACATGACTGGGAAAGGAAACAGAAACTTCTGGCATGTGAAGCAGCCGTCTTCTTTGTCCCCTCTGCCATCAGCTCCAGGGCCTCGCTCGAGTTTTTCCATCTCCCTCTGCCTAGTTTCCCCGTCAGTTCTGCTTGCACTTGGTGAGCCTCAGAGACGCCCATGGCCTCTCCTCCCAGGAGCATTTTGAGGCCAGGCCAGTGGTAAGTTGCAGATCAGCAGGGAGGTAGGGGTGGAATGTGTGTGTGCTGGACTAATAGGAATGAGATGGCACCTGTCCCTTCTTCTCTGAGATGTGAGGGCCTGACAGGGAAGAGCCAAGAAAGGAATCATTGACCCCTCCCAGGACAAATCAGCTCTTCTCTCCCGGGATAGAGCAGTTACCAACAACCTGTGTGTCAGATAAACTGCTTTTTCTCGGCACGAAAGGCTCCCACAGTCCAGGGAGTGGTCTGGAGCTCCTAACAAACATGTCAGGGAATGATAAGAAGGTTCCTGAGGAGGCACTGCCACGGCTAAGGCAAGGCAACAAGGGGAGAATTTGGAATGATGAAAACTCAAGGGACAGGCCGCAGTGGCTCACACCTGTACTCCTAGCACTCTGGGCGGCTGAGGCCAGTGGACTGCTTGAGCTCAGGAGTTTGAAACCATCCTGAGCAAGAGTGAGAACCCAACTCTACTAAAAATAGAAAAACTGGCCAGCCCTCATGGCAGATGGCTGTAGTCCCTGTACACAGGAAGGTGAGGCAGGAGGATTGCTTGAGCCCAAGAGTTTGAGGTTGCCATGAGCTACCATGACATATTACTGTACCCAGGATGACAGAGTGAGACTCTGTCTAAAAAAACAAAACAAAACAAAACAAAACAAAAACAAACAAACAAAAGCAAACTAAGACACAGAAGAGGGTCTCCCCATAGGACTGGGACCCAGACATCTGAAGTGAAGGCACCTGCTGGCTGGTGTTGACACCTTTGAGCTGGGGGTGATGAATCTGGTTCAAGTGCTAGAAAGGACTGTAAATGCAATGTAGCTGCTGCCATGGGAAGGAACTGTCACTGCAGGGGCCGTTCACAGAAACAGGAGTAAACAGAAAGGAACTGGTGTCCTCCTCCAGCCTCCCAGTGTCCCTCTAGCACCTTCGACTGGCTCAATCTGACAGAGAGCAGCTGGCAAAACCAAAAGTGCCTTCCTGGGTCCCAGCCCCAGCATCATACAAGAGATAATAGAAGAAAAACCAGTGTGCCCAGGAGCAGGAGCAGCCTGCTGTCATGCACATGTGCAGGCAAACCTATGGACCAGGCATACACACACTGGGACCATAAGCACCCTCCCTGTAGACTGGATTGGGGGCCCTGCCCCTTGGGTGTCACAGCAAAGTCAGCAAACCTCAAGGCCCCAACTTTGGGGACTTTTCTGATTCTGAACCACCATCCCTAAACATTATCCATCATCACTCTCCCCAAACAGTCACTCGTGTGAATCCTTTATGTGAAAAGGAACCTCCGAGTTCCCCATTTCCAGAGAGACACCTGGGCATTCAGGGAGAAAATGTCAATGGTGAGTACCCCACTGTCCTGGGCTGGGCCCCCTGCAGAGGCTCAGAAAAAAGCGACCTCTGACTAAACTGCCCGCAAGCAGGGAACACAGTGAGGGCCTTCACCCACGGGAGGTACAAGCTAGTAACTTTCTCTGGTCTCTGGCTCATTAGGTCCCTCCACTGCCCTACTGTTTTCTATCTCTGTACTTTGTGTCCTTCAGAGCACATGTCATGGTGTTTGATGGCTTGTTGGTGGCCTGTCTCCTCCTCCAGGTGGCTGACTCACAGGGATGAGACCGCGTCAACTTCCACCACCACCGTAGACTCAGAGCTGGTGCATCATAAGCCTCAAGTGTTTGTCAAGGGAATCCATTAAAAGATAAAAAAAATGGGCTTGGCCCCCATAGCACAGTGGTTATGGTGCCAGCCACATAACCAACTGTGGCGGTTTCGAACCCAGCCCGGGCCAGCTAGTCAACTGCAACAAAAAAATAGCCAGGCATTTGTGGTGGGTGCCTATAGTCCCAGCTACTTGGGAGGCTGAGGCAAGAGAATCGCTTAAACCCAAGAGTTTGAGGTTGCTGTGAGCTGTGACACCACAGCAGTCTACCAAGGGTGACATAGTGAAACTCTGTTTCAAAAAGAAAGAAAGAAAGAAAGAAAGAAAGAAAGAAAGAAAGAAAGAAAGAAAGAAAGAAAAAGAAAGAATAAAAAGTGGTTCTAAAAGAGTGAGATATATGGACAGATGATGGATCTGTGAATGAGGGGGTGTCTGTGGTATAATAAACTCTGAAGAATGTTGTGGAAGACAATTGTTCACTTCTCCTATGAGCCATTTCCAGACTGAGAGGATAGGATAGTGAGCAGGATGATCACTGCCATCCATAGCATTTCTTTGGTGCTTGTGGCCCTGTACAACCTTGTACACCCATGAGGGTTGGGGCCAGAACACAGGCTTTTCCCCTTGTCACAACTTAATAACCTGTGCCTTAGAAAGCCATGGGCTTTTTGAGTGTTAGAGCAATTGACTGGGGGAACATTTGAAAACATCACTTTCTATATTCTTTCACTAGTTTCTGATTCTTATCATTCTATATTCAGTGTAGCATAAGATATCCCCAGACACATGAACTCAAGTCCTAACTCTGCTCCACACTGTGTGATCTTGGGAAAGTTACTTGACCACTCTATGCCTTGATTTCTATAAAATGAAGATAATGGCAATATCAACCTCATAGGCTTGTTATGAGGCTGAAATTCAACAATGTATGTAAAGCTCTTGGTGCTATACCTGACTCAGAATAATACTGAATAAATGTAGCTATTATTGTAATTATTATCTCACTGCTACTTAGCGGCTGACGTGGAATGAGCATTCAGGCCTCCTGATCCTGGATCCAGTGTTCTTTCCAGCACGTCACTCTGAATGTGCACACAGCCTTCACTCTGAAGCCAGCGTTGGCACTCGACAAAGTGAACATATGTTTGCTACTCCTGGGACTCTGTAGTCAAACCATATGGAACAGAGCGCTGTCCCTGAGAACAAAGAGCAGACCTGACCCCTGGAAAACAGAGAACTGGAGAACATGAGAGTTTGGCAGCCTAGCTTTCAGGTCCTTTGAAAATCCACTTGGCTGCTCCTGTTAACATTTCATTATGGAAATATTGGGAACCAAAAATAGAAGTTCTTGAGGGGAGGTTAATCCTCCGGGCTTTACGAAACAGCTGCTGGAGAGTTCCACAGATATACCACTAGGGGGCAATGTCGTCCCATGCAGGTGGTTGCTGGTGGGTTAGAACAGGTCAGAAGTTTCCATGAAAAACAAAAGCCTTTGGCAAGCTCTTGCTCTAGATTTCCCTGCTCAGGGCTCCGCAGCTGAGATCCCTGCAGGCCTCCAGCTCCTGGAAACCACTTTACAATTCAACATACAGGGCTTGGTGCTCGTAGCTCGATGGTTAGGGCGCTATCCACAAACACCAGGACTGGAAGGTTCAAACCCAGCCCTGATCTGGTAAACAATCAATGACAACAGCAAAAAAAAAAATAGCCAGATGTTGTGGCGGGCGCCTGTAGTTTCAGCTACTGGGGAGGCTGAAGTAAGAGAACTACTTCAGTCCAAAAGTTTGAGGTTGCTGTGAGCTGTGATGCCACTGCACTCGGTAGAGTGCCACACAGTGAGACTCTATCATAAAAACAAACAAACAACAACAACAACAAAAATCTCAAAAAACTCAGCACACAGCTCTCTCTTTCTTGGGGATCCTTAAGTGCAGAGCAGATTTATTTTTCTTGCATCTTCCTCCCAACTCACCTACCCCACCTCAACCTAGGACCAGCAGTCTGGACACATAACAGGCATGAAATATGTGTCTGTTTGTCAATGGAAGGGTATAATTAATAAATGGTGGGAAGTCTCAGAGGACAAAATTTCAATAAATTGAGCATTAAAGATCAAATTGCCTTTTATTAGCAATTTGTGTACTGGGCAACATCAGTCTACAAAACAGAAAGGAGCTCCTGTGAGTTGAGCTCAGTAGGCAGGAGCGACTGAAGAAAGCAGAGACCCAAGGACCAAGATGCAGATTGGTCATTTCAAATTTACTTTCCTTATTGGGAATTTTGTTAGACTCTTAGATATGGCTATCATCTCTCTCCTGATTTCTCAGAAGGTCAGATCTTATAAGTAAACAGCTTGGGTTTCAGTTTTGGCAATGTGGAACCTTAGCATGAGTGACTCCATTTTGGTTTGGTCTTTTGGGGCCTAGTACAGGAGGCAAGTCGATGACCTCTCATACATTTTATTTAATAGGAGGAAATTGCTTGAGTTTGGGAAGAATCGTAGAAACAATGGATCAGGATGAATCAGAATGAAAGTTGTAATTGACAGTTAAGGAGAGGGTCATGGCTAAATGGGAAATGGGAGAATGTGAGGGGCTTGGCCAGGAAGGCAACAGATGTATTTCAGGGATCCTGGATATTAAGAGACTCTTCAATGGCTGGGTACAGTGGCTCACGCCTGTCACCCCAGCACTCTGGGAAGCTGAGGTGGGTGGATCGCCTGAGCTCAGGAGCTCAAGACCAGCCTGAGCAAGAGTAAGACAGACCATCTCTAAAAATAGCCAGGCATTGTAGCAGGCACCTGTAGTCCCAGCTACTCGGGAGTCTGAGGCAAGAGGATTGTTTAAGCCCAAGAGTTTGAAGTTGCTGTGAGCCACGATGACACAGCACTCCACCGAGGGCACAAAAGTGAGACTCTGTCTCAGGAAAAAAAAAAAAGAAAAAGAAAAGGGAGAGAGACCCCTCAGCGCTAAGGTCAAATCCTCTACCTCAGGGCCTGAGTAAAATACGCACCAAGAATATGGGGGAGATGAGCCAATGGAGACCCCAACCTCGGCTCATCTGCCCTCCAGGTGGGCATGACAACCCCACGACAACCTCAGCATGACAACCATGGCTATCTTCTCACATCTTTGGTGGCTTTCAGCCATCCCCACAGGCTCTGGCTCCCACTGGTGGACTAGGTCCCAGTGCCATGGGTGAGAGGTTATTTTGAGATGTGAACGAAAGGAAATGGAGTCCAGGTTCTATGTGGGCAACAAGGCCTTTACTCACTGGGGGTGGGAGGGGAGTGAGTTTGAAAAAGAAGTCAATACCTGGGTTAAGGTGGGGTGGGAATATAAGGATTGGGGCTGGGGATTGGTACACCCATTCCTTCCTGGGCAGGATTTGTGCACTCAGGTCTGTGTTCCTGTGCTTGGTTCTATTTGGGGTGGGTCCCTGCCCTCAGCCCTGTCAAAGGGTACCCTGACTTGTAGCATACATCCTTAATTCTAGAGAGTCTCTCTCAAAGGAGAGCATATAGAATTCCATAAAGACTATGTGGGAAGTAAGAGAAGGAGAGAGTGAGAGGGGGAAGGAAGGAAGGAAAGAAGAAAAGAAAGATAGAAAGAAAAAACGGAGAGAAAGGCTCGGCACCTGTGGCTCAAGCGGCTAAGGCGCCAGCCACATACACCTGAGTTGGCGGGTTCGGATCCAGCCCGGGCCCGCCAAACAACAATGACGGCTGCAACCAAAAAATAGCCGGACGTTGTGGCGGGTGCCTGTAGTCCCAGCTACTTGGGAGGCAGAGGCAGGAGAATCGCGTGAGCCCAGGAGTTGGAGGTTGCTGTAAGCTGTGATGCCACCGCACTCTACCCAGGGCGACAGCTTGAGATTCTGTCTATAAAAAAAAAAGAAAGAAAGAAAAGAAAAAAGGGAGAGAAAGAAAGAGAAGGAAGGGAGGGAGGGAGGGAAAGAAAGAGAGAAAAAAGGAGAGAGAAAACAAAGGAAAAAATGGAGACTCTCTCCAAAGCACCTCAAGACACCTTTCCTGCCCAAGTCTTTAGCATCTCTGCCACTAGCTTAGCGTTCCACATCCTAATGCCAACTTCCCTGACGGGGGCTCCTCCCAAAAACTGTATCTTCAGGCACAAGTACAACCAGGCAAAATGGAAAGTGCTGGGGGGGGGAGGGTGCCTGTGGCTCAAAGGAGTAGGGCGCAGGCCCCATATACCGGAGTTGGTGGGTTCAAACCCCGCCCCAGCCAAAAACTGCAAAAGAAAGAAAGAAAGAAAGAAAGAAAGAAAGAAAGAAAGAAAGAAAGAAAGAAAGAAAGAAAGAAAGAAAGAAAGAAAGAAACCGGTGGAATTAAACCTGGCCTTGGAATCTCAGCTCCAGTACCTTTAAGTTGACAGGGGGGTGGTTTCCCAGGCAAGTTACTTGTTCTTCCTAAGACCCACTTTGTCATCTGTGAACAGTTAGTGCCTCCTCGCAGAGAATCCGATAAGGCACTGAGAGCCCGCACAGGGCTCGTGCCCGACCAGTGGAGTGCTGCTACTCTAGTCACCACTGACACAGCTCGGGACTTAGACTAGACACATGTGGGACCTCAGAGGCTGGGGGAGGGGGGAGCAGCACAGGGCGGGCTTGCCTGTGTGGAGGGAACCACAGCCAAAGAGATGCAGCAAACCCAGTATTCCAGGAAGTGAAGGGATGACAGGGGAGCAAAAGCTCTCTCACAAATGTGGAGACTGTAGCAGCTGGCTGGGTAGAGCCACACCCACTGAAGACCTGGGGCTTCTGACCCCTGACCCCTCTGGGTCACATTGCAGGCTCTGCCTCCAGCCCCGCTGGATGTCTCAGCTGCTGGCGTGTTCCTCTCTGGCACCCAGCTGCCTACAGACAGTCTGCAGTCAGCGATAGCTCTGTCTTCAGCAGTGCTCTCCAAGCCTCTATGCCCCTGCACCCCAAAGGCCTCAGCCTGTGGGAGCCCCACACCCTCTAACCATTGAGGATGTGGTGGTGACGAGACCTGGGCCTCGGGCAGCACTTTGGGGAAGCTGTCAGGGACTAGGCTGTGCGCCTGGCTGGAGGGTAGGAGGACCCAGAGCAGGGAAGCTGAAGACCTAGGCAGAGACCCAAACTGTCAGGCCAGGGGTTGGACAAGCTCAGCACAGTGGCTATACCCAGGAACATCTGATATTTGACCTGTGGCAGCAACACTGAGTCTCCTGCTGGTGGCTTCTGAAGTCCTCTAATCATTCAGGGAAGGCACAGGACAGGACAGGGCAGCCAGAAAAGGCCTCAGTGACCCCACAGGGAGGGGCAGGGGCAGAGGGACTGACAAGGACGAATGGTCTGGGCAGATGGAGCAGCTCCTCCAGCCCATTTTTTGGACTTCAGAGCAGAGCAGGTCGTCTCCAAGATGCCAAGAGACGAGGAGAGGCAGCTCAGTGGCGCGCAGACCAACCGGGATCTGAGAGCTCCAGTGAGGGCGGCATCTGTTTCCCTCCCAGCCTCAAGGCTTTCCTAGACTGCCCACCCTGGTCACCATTTGCAGTGGTGGTTGTCAGGGCAACCACTTGCTATTTTAATATATTCCCTGGATGACGAGGCTATGGAAACGCTCAGGCTGAGTTGTCCAGGAGTGATCCTGGAAGCAATGCCCAAGCAGGCTCTGCTGGGGATCTGGGAGCTGTTCTGATGCTCCAGCAGGGACGCTCCGAATTCAGACTTACAACCCCGAGTAAAAGGTGACAGAGGGCAGCAAGGAAGGGGCTGTGCCCTGGGGAGGGGAGGGAGCACCAATCTGTTCACTCCTTCACCACTTGCTCGTTTGCCCAACCACGAACTTTCTCAGACTGAGCTGGGTTCTAGGGACATGGCTAGGAATGGGGTGCTTCCCAGTCTGTGGGGGAGGCAGACGAAATAAGTGCTCCTCCAGTTCAGTGGGATTGCTGGGGACTGTGTGCCCATCTTGGCCCAGAGGGGGTCTGAGAAAGCCCCCTCTGATGTGGTATCTAAGCTAAGAGAGAGGTTTGCAGGTAATGTGGACAAGGGAGGAAGAACATTCCAAGCAGAGGAAACCGCATATGCAAAGGCCTAGGGGAGAGTGTGAGTATCACACCTTCTAGAACATAAGTCATTGAACGTCTGGAGTGCAAGCTAGGGCCTGATCCAGGGCAAGTGAAAAGTTGGGCAGAGACCCAAACCATCAGAGGATGTGCAGTGGGACAAGCTGCACTGCCGTGGGTACCCCCAGGCACACCTGCTATTACACTTCTGGCAGCAAGACTGAAGTCCCAGCAAAGCCCTTGGAGGAGAGAGGCAGGGGTCCCTACTGCCTTTAGGACTCTGGCAGAATCTGTAGGGCACCTGGGAAACTTGAGACTTCTTCTTCTTCTTCTTTTTTTTTTTTTTTTTTTTTTGTGAGACAAGAGTCCCACTCTGCAGCCCCAGGCTAGGGTACCATGGCATCAGCCTAACCCATGGCAACTTTAGACTTCTGGGCTCAAGCAATCCTCCTGGCTCAGATACCTGAGTAGCTGGGACCACAGGTGCCCACCATAACACCCAGCTGATTTTTTCTATTTTCAGTAGAGACAGGGTCTCACTCTTGCTCAGGCTGGTCTTAAATTCCTGAGCTCAAGTGATCCTCCTCTCTCAGCCTCCCAGAAGGCAAGGATTATAGAGGTGAGCCCCCCACCACACCAGCCCACCTGAGAGTCTGAGGATGTGCAAGGGAGAATTCCATGAGGGGAGCTGGGTCACACCCTCAGTTCTGGGCCAGGTAGGATGTGTCCAGGGACAGGAAGACAGCACCGTGGCTGCTCATCCAGACTTCCTCTGAACAAGGCTGTTGCCAAACCCTGGATGCCTGCCTAAATGTCTTCTGCTTTCCTGTGTCCATGCACCTGCTGGGAAGCCCAAGGTGCCCATCAGCCCAGGAGGTAGGAGGTGGCATGGAGTAGAAGGGTAAGAAATGAAGAGACTGAGCCCCCTACCTGGGGTCAGGAGCCTGCTGGCCACATTACCTACATCATTGCACCCCATTCTACCACTGGCTCTGTGAAACCAGTATTTTTGCCTAATTTTAAAGGTTGGGAAACTGAAGCTCAGAGAAACTAAATAACTTCTCCAGGATTCCATGAGTAGTAAGTGATGAAACCAGACTTGCTATATGCACATCTGCTGTGTGCCAAGCATCGCCCTAAGCACTGAGGATTCAAAGACATGATAGTCTCGTTTGTGAGACTCGAAAGAGGCAGTATGGGAGGGAACCGTGGTGGACTGTGTTTTTCCAAAAGGGCCCTGTGCCTCGGACCTTAGGCAGAACTTTGTGCTTACCTTGGTGAGTAGCAGTGATGCTGTGTGACTTCAGAGGCTGCATTATGAAAGGAGTCACAGGTGGGCCACCACAATGGGGGAAGGTACCCACGGAGTGGTGGGAGCCCTGGGCTGGCAGCCAGCATCACCGGCTAGAAATGTGAGTGAGCCAGCCTCTGTCATTCCTGCTGAGGGCTCCAGACATCATAGCTAGACCAGCCCATCTCCACTGAGACCTCTCAGAGTTACTGACACCCAGAATCTCTGAGCACAACAAAAGGCTGTTTGGCACCACTGTGTTATGGGGGCTATGGGTTTGTAACCAGCTATAGTAACTGGAATTATAACTTTGCAAACTATAAAGTTCTGTACACATGGAAGATGCTGTTAGTACACCTGGATTGTTTTTGTATCTGAGGAAGTAAACTTGTGTCTTGGCCCACCCGAGTTCTCTCCAAAAGCAGAGAACGGGAAGGGGTGTGTGCACAGGTGCTCCATTTAGGAAGTTATCCTGGGACTGGGCATAGAGGACTGAAAAGAGTGGAACTGGGAAGGCGGCTCAGCCGAACAAAGGGTGTGTTACTGAGGTGTCACACTGTGAGCAACTGGGGCTCACTGTCACCCGGGCCCTCTGAGGAACCTGTGGAATGAGCCTGAGGGCTGTAGGGAGAATTTGTCTGTCCAACCTTCTATTAGCTGTAATAGAAGCTGTAACTGCCCTGCGGGATATTAAGTCCTTGCAGCTGTGGGTTTGCAAATGCCCCAGAATGGCACGAGCAGTTTTGCTTGGCAGAGAAGCTCAGGGAAGAAAGCTAGATGAGGCACTGAGAGATTACACTGGGCTGACAGGCTGTGAAATGGCGCATAAAAGATGACCAACACAATGTGGCATTAAATACTCCTCCAGGCCATGATTACATCTGATGTCCCAGACAGAGGCCTGCAGGGCTGACTTCTGCCTGGTCAGCCACTTTCCCCATAAAGCCTGTGCAGAGCCTGACCCGCTTGAGCAAGGCCTTAGTGTGCTCAACCACCACTCCACCCTCTGTTAGTGGGGCCAGCTAGGTCACCACAGTGATCCTACCGAGGCCTAGAGCCAGGGTACTCACTGCCACACAGGGACTGGTGTTGGACATGGATTTCCTGCTTTGGCCCCTTCTAGAAGCATTTCAGGAGGCTGGTGGTGCCCACCAGGCCATGCTTTTTGGAGACTGCTGCTAGAAAAGCAGCCTCCTGGGTGGCACCTGTGGCTCAATGGGTAGGGCACCAGCCCCATATACTGAGGGTGGGGGGTTCGAACCCAGCCCCAGCCAAACTGCAATAAAAAAATAGCCGGGCGTTGTGGTGGGCGCTGTAGTCCCAGCTACTTGGGAGGCTGAGGCAAGAGAATTGCCTAAGTCCAGGAGTTGGAAGTTGCTGTGAGCTGTGATGCCACAGCACTCTACTGAGGGTGATAAAGTGAGACTCTGTTTCCAAAAAAAAAAGGAAAAAGGAAAGCAGTCTCCTGAAGGAAGTCAGCACAGAGGGTGAGTTTGCTTTCTTCAGCCCCTTGTTTTTTTTTTTTTCCTGGAAGCTACCAGCATGGTGGCAAGGAGGGTAAGGAAACCCTCTGCAGGGTGTGGGCAGGTGCGAGCTCTGAGTCTTGAGGTCTTCAGTCCAGGACCTGGGCTGCTGGTCAGCTCCCTTGCCCTGCCCCTGCTCTTCTTCAGGACACTCAATTCCATCAATCACCCTCCAGGGCATTAATAGTTAGTGGTCATTTTAAGGGCTTTTCAATGGTTCCAAATAGGAAGCAGGCTTTCTGCTCCAGGGTCTTGTTTCCTGCTCTCCCTGTGCAGGGGAGAGGGAGCTCAGGGAGGGGAAGGTGCTGAGCAGCATTCTGGGGTGCAAGAAAACTTAAGGACTTGGAGTAAAATTTCACAAATTATACCAATATCAACGGTTCTCCAGTGCACTGAGAACCTACTGTAGAGCAGGTATTGAGCTTCATGTTGGGGATGTTGAAGTTGAACTTGTATGGCAGCTGGTTAGAAGCCAGCCCCTCTACTCTGCCTTCCTTCCTTCAGCCTTCTCCCCTCCTGGGTACATAATCATAGCTACTTTTTTTCCTTCTTCATTCCAGGGTGACACGTGACCTACCCACTCTGCCTGGAGTTCCTCAGCTGAAGCAGACATGACTCTCCTGCTGGTGCCATTCTGTCCTCAGGTTTGGCCACGACCAAGGGGTTTCCTGAAATGCAGGACTTTCGGTGCTAAAACCCGGAGAGTTTCTGGCCACACCAGGAAGTTTGGTCACCCTAGGTGAGTGTCTGTGTGGTTCCCCTCAGTCCTGTTTAGAGGAGACGTTTAGAGCAAAGAAAACATTAAAAGCAAATGTGGAAGTAGGGGGGCATGGTACTTCAGGCTCTGCCCCCTACCCCCTAGGAGAAAGTACCTACAGATCTTTCCAATGATGCTTATATCCAGGCCCCCCTGTACTCCCTCCCTGGGGTTGCGTCCATCCTTTCTGGAACTTATGCGGGCTGCACAGATTGCGTACACTGTCCCAGCAAAAGTCTGGCCCAGAATTACTAAATGAGAAACAGCTAGGAGGCAGCCTTTGACGTGTACTCAGGGAATTGGCCAGTGTCCTGCTACAGACTACCTTGGCTGCATGAACAAATTCCAGAACTCCAGGTCAAAGAGCCCCATGTAGTGAATCCCAGATCCATTACTCCAGATGGCCATCAAGTTCCCAGCTGCTTACATGGGACCCAGGAGTTCAGTGGTAGGTTTCCTAGTCTGGGGACATGTGAAAGAATAAAGCAAAGGTCAAACCTGATCCTCAGAAGAGATCTGAGATGAGCTCTCCCTGCAGTACTGATAAAGCATAATGTAGAGCAGGCATCCTCAAATTGCGGCCCGCGGGCCACATGAGGCAGTGTGATTATATTTGTTCCAGTTTTGTTTTTCAAACAAAAAAAAAGTTTTGTTTTATTTTGTACTTCAAAATAAGATACGTGCAGTGTGCATAGGAATTTGTTCATAGTTTTTTTGTTTTTTTTTTAAACTATAGTCTGGCCCTCCAATGGTCTGAGGGACAGTGAATTGGCCCCGTTTAAAAAGTTTGAGGATGACTGATGTAGAGTCTCTCAAAGTGTGTCTGGGCCCAGATGTATCACAATCTCCTGGGCAACAATTCCTAGGCCGTCTTCTACTAGAAATACTGAATCTTAAGTGCTAAGGATGGGACCTAGGAATCAACATTTTGAACAATTGCCTAAAGAGATTTTTCTGCTTACCGTATATACTCGAGTATCAGCCGAGTTTTTTCCGGCACAAAATTTGTGCCGAAAAACCCAAACTCAAAAAATTCGGCTTATACTCGAGTATATAGGGTAATGTAAAAATTCTCTCTTGGGGACAGTTATTATTAATAAAACATAAAGCTTATGTCAAAGAAATTCATCTTCACTGTAAAATTTCCAGAATCAATCTAACACAGTTTCTCAGCCTTAGCATGACTGACTTGTGGACTAGATACTGGGGTGGGGGTGGGGGAGAGCACCTGTGCATTATAGGATGTTTAGCAGCATCTCCAGCCTCTACATGCCAGCAACAGCCTGAAGATATGACAACCGACAACCAAAACCAGAAAAATTTTCCAGACATTGCCAATGACCACTAGAGGCGAAGATCCCCACCCTCCCCAAAATCCTCCTCCTAAAATCTGATGTCAGTCCAGTGCAAGGAGTGTGCTTACCATTCTTGGAATGACCTCCAGCCAGGCTCTGCCCAGACTGGACCCCAGCCTTCCTTACCACTTCCCAGCTGACTGGGGACTGAAGCCAATTCCTGCCTCCCTCCCTCCTGCTTTCCCAGCTCCCTTTCCTGTCCTTCACCCTTCCACCTAATCACCTTCCATTCCTGCCACACTGCTTGGATGCCCCTTGCCACCTGGCCCCTTCTGTGGCAGGGGAGACAGGAAGCAGGACTCTGGAGGGCAGCATAGCTTTCCAACTTACAAGAGGTACAGACAGGGATCCTAGGAGATGGCCTATGTGGAAGAATTTTCATTTTGTAAAAATAGGAAGTTTATTTTTGTTCTTATTACAAAGTAAACATGGTCATGGCAGAAAATTAGGCAAGTACAGAAAATGATAAAGAAAAAATAATGGTCACTCATAATTCAACTGCCCAGACAGCCAATGTTGACATTTAGGAGGCTTCCACTTTGGCTATTATTGCCACCTTAGCTGGGTTAGGGGCAGGGATAGATTACCAGGCAGACAGAACACTTGACCAAGGACAGTAACAAGCATTCACCTTTCCAAGTTAAGATCTGTTTTATTCAGATCCAGGTGACTCAGAGTCTTCACTTAAGGCAGCCTATTTTGCAGGAGATTTAGTGCTTGAGTCTCTTCTTGCCTCACCCTCCCAAGAAGCTGCTCCTGCAGATGGAACATCAGAACTCATCCTTGATGTCAAAATGGGGCTGGTCTTCGGGCTTGAAGTCCAAGTTGGGGCTTCCATCCTCATTGAGAATTCTCCGGGCTGTGTAGCCAACAATAGGATACTTGGCTTTGTACACTTTGGTGAACACATCATCCAGGGCCTCCAGCTCCTTGGCCGTGAGACCAGTCTTGGGAAGAAAAGTCCAAGAAACATAGAGGATAGGGGGTGAATGAATTGTGTTTGGCACTGATCTTTCTCCATCCCTACCTTATCCTCCCCACTCCTCTAATATAAGAAAAAGAAACTCAACAAAGCAAGTAATGGACCATTGACTTAAGAGACAACCCTGTATGTTGGTAAGGGGTTGAGTGGGGTATGACATAGGGGAGCAATGGCTTCATCATCTTTTGTTATTTGACTGATACAGGAACTAGACTCCAGGAAACACCCATCCTGAGGTGGGGGTGGGGTATGCTTCGCTGCTGTTGGCATCTACTTCCTCCCTCCTGAATAATCTTACCACTCTCTGCATACCTCCTGTCATACATCTAGGCACCTTCCCCGTTTCTTAAGTTCTTAATTTGTTTCTATACTGTTGTGGTTCAGGTTTTGGCTTATCTCAACTTGCCTCAATGTTAATTTGATGTTGAGCACATTTGGGATGAATGCCAGCCTTACTGTTGCAATTATTCAGACCCACAATAGATTTTTTGTTTTTTTTTAAATGCTATCTATCTTCTCTACCACAGAAATGTGAACATAGAGGGAGATCTTGCTTCCCAGACCAGTTTATTCTCTAAGCTACCAAGAGTAGCCTGAGGTGTGGTTCTTAGAGACTAACAGCAAAGCTGTAAGGGGCTAGAGAGAAAGCAAATGCAGACCCTAAGGGGACTCAGGCAGCCAGGGCAGGTTGGGGCCAAACTGTGATGATCACAGAGTTGGATTACAAGTTCCCAAGAGACTGAACATGACTCTAGGCAACAGGGAGCCGTGGAAGGTCTTTTGAGTAGCAGTGGCATAGTAAGAGAATCTACTTCAAGAAAATGGGTGGGCACCCCACAAAGTGAACTGCAGGGTAAACAGGTTAGTTTGGAAACTTTACTCTTGCTCAGAGATTTAAAAAAAAGAAAAGAAAAGCTGTGGCCAAAGGGGCAGGGCGTTTTGACAACGCCTTAAAATCTGGCTCACGGTGTCATGGGTGAGATCTGCAGGATCCAGGGACATCTTGGCCACCCCTCTAGTGGAGTCCTTCCCGGTCAAGGCATTGTAGGGGGCTCCTCGTCCATAAAACTCTGTAGTGGGGAAGAAAAAAGAGGCCGTGAGTGTGCAAGTACATGTGCATCGGCCAAGAACCTGCACACAGTAGGAAGGGTTGTGGGCGCTCCCAAGGCCCCACCCAATCCTAGAAAGGGCTCTGAGCCAAAGGAGAAGGAAAGCAGTGACAATAGAAAGTCTAGTAAGCCATCCCCAGCCACTAGAAGAGTCTACTAATTGGGACTAATTTCATTGCAGGTTGAAGGGTGATTTTAGGAAAATACAGAATGAACATGGGTCTCTTAAAAATGCAAATCAGAAAAATGCTTGGTCTTCTTAAATGTTGGTGGAAGCCAAGTCTATTTCTATTCAGTAATATTTGGGATCAAATAAAGGATGAACTATCATAAAACTACCTCTATTATACCATTTGCAGTTACAATTAGGGAAATCATTAAGTGGCATTAAAATGTTTTATAATATTCTATAGTGTTATTTCTTTGGTAAGGAACCCTTATTGCATTGCTTCAAAATTATCAAGTCTGAAAGTGATTCCACAGGCAATGGGGAGCCATGGAAAGCTTTCTTTTTTTTGAAACATAGAGTTTTACTTTGTCACCCTTGTAGAGTGCTGTGCTATCACAGCTCACAGCAACCTTTTGGGCTCAAGTGATTCTCTTGCCTCAGCCTCCTAAGTAGCTGGGACTACAGGCACTTGCCACAACACCCAGCTATTTTTAGAGGCAAGGTTTCGCTCTGGCTCAGGCTGGCCTTAAACCTGTGAGCTCAGGCAATCCACCTGCATTGGCCTCCCAGTGTGCTAGGATTACAGGCATGAGTCACCATGCCTGGGGCCATGGAAAGCTTTTACACATTAGGGCAAAAAACATGTTGAAGTAAAACATTGACAAATATTAACTGAATCTGGTCATTTACAATGGAAGGAAAAGGACTTGTCCAATGTTTTCACTCTTTCTTCATACCTTCAAGTGCCCACTCTGGCTTCGAAGCTCCCTGGGAATAAAGATTCAAAATGCCAAGCCACTTACCCTTTCCGGAAGTGACGTCAAACACCACTCCCTTCACTGCCAAGTAGATGGGCCGATCTTCCTAGAAAGCAGGGAAGAAGATATGAAGAGGGATAGCATGAGCCCAGCTCTGCCAGACTGAGTCAGTAAAATCTCCTCTTCTCACAGTTGTGCACCTATCTGGGCAATGTCATGCCCATACACAAAAACCTGGAAAACTCATTAAGTCTTATAACAAGAACATGATGATCCCCTCCTTTATAAAGATGATCCCTTTTCCTTTATAAAGAAAATCAGGAGCTGAAGAAACTTCATGCAGATAAAAATTCAAAAGAAAGGATGAACTATTTAAATCAGTCCAAATTTCATCTTCGTCAATGAACATAAACGAATACAACTGGCATAAATAACCCATTTAATTAATTTATTTGCAGTTTTTGGCTGGGGCTAGATTTGAACCCGCCACCTCCAGTATATGGGGCCGGTGCCCTACTCCTTGAGCCACAGGCACTGCCCAATAACCTATTTTATATTTTGCATCTTACATATTCCTTCATATAAACATTTCCACATACTGAAATAACCAAATAGCTGTTACACAGGTATGTGGGACCCTGTCTTATATTATTGATACTGTGTACCTGTTTGTTTAGCTTGTCTCCTGTTTTGGGTATTTGAGTTGTTTCCAACTATTGGAACTATAAACGGGAGCATTATGAATAATAGCTCTCTACAGTTTATTTTCTTTCTAATTGGGTGACTTCCTTAAGCCCTATTTCAATATATAGAATTTCTTGGACCTAAGTATAAGAACAACTTAGTCATTTTTTATATTTTACCAGTTTGTCCTTCAAAAACATCAAACCATTTACAGTGCTACAAATATGCAAGTAAAGCATTTCTAACATGGGTGTTATACCTTATTTTTGCCATATTAGCAGGTATAAAGTGTCACTTTAGCATTTTCCCCACCAAAAGAGAATAACACAAAAGCTGGTAACATGGATTTTCTAACTTCCATCACATGGGGCTCAGGCTGGGATGACTAGCACAGTCCTGGGACACCCCCCAAGTCAGATCTTTCTTTTGTCTGCGCCCAACTGGGAGTGCAGAGACATCAGCCAGGTGGCTCACAGGCCAGGTGAGGGTAGGAGTTGCTGTAGGGTCTATAAGCAGTGGTTCTCAACCTTCCTAATGTGGTGAACCTTTAACACAGTCCAAAGGGGTCGTGACCCACAGGTTGAGAACTGCTGATCCATAGGAATCTTAGGCTCTCTGAATACATGCTGCAGGAGTGTCTCTTGGGGGGGGCCTTTAGGGTTCCTGCCTTCATGGAGCTTATAGTCAAGCTGACCACATCTAACAGACAGAGGAACTGAGGCTCAGAGAAGTGAAACAACTCGCCCAGGGAAACATACCTCACTGGCACATAACCCCTCACGTCTGTTTCTCTGTCACATGGGGATAACACCGACTTACCCGGCACGAAGGCTGAAGAAAACAGAGTATCTGAGCTCCTAGCAGGCTTGACACAGCAGCTTAGCAAAAGGTTAGCTTTAATTATTCCTGAATTGGCTCCAAACACAGTCCCCAGAGCTTCTGCGGACTCGTGGACACTGCTCCACCTCACCCAATGAGGGTTACTGTAAGTAGCACGGCTTTACAGGCCAGAAGACCGCATGGTTTCTTTGATAGTTTACTGACTTTTCTTCACTGTGATTACTTGTTCCCCAGTTTTGATTGCTTATCAAGTGACATTATGTAATTATATCAATCTTTAAAATGTTACAGCTATAATTTAATCAGGGAGTCTTGTCACATTTCCATTCTGTGGCTTTTTCTTTGATATTTATTTGCTGTGTACAAAGAGTTACATAAATATAACATTCACAGACATAAGAGAAAAACAAGCATCTTGTGATTAACACTCTTCATTTCTCCAAGAGTAAAATACTGTATTTAAATGATATACTGAAGATGTAAAAGCTAAGAACAAGCCATAATAAATGGGTAAAAAAGAACATGTGGCACCTTTTGAGGGATTCCTGTTACACAGACCATACAGAAGAATGAATGGGTTTTTGTTTTTTTTTTTTTGAGCTGGAGTCTCACTTTGTTTCCCTTGGTAGAGTGCCCTGGTGTCATAGCTCACAGCAACCTCAGACTCTTGAGTCAAGTGATCCTCTTGCCTCAGCCTCCCGAAAAGCTGGGACCACAGGCGACTGACACAACATCCAGCTGTTTTTAGAGATGAGGTTTTGTTCTTGCTCAGGCTGGTCTTGAACTCTTGAGCTCAAGCAGTTCACCCTCCTTGGCCTCCCAGAGTGCAAGGATTAAAGACGTGAGCCACTGGGCCCAGCTGGAATGAAAGGTCTTATCAGTTAAATACCATGTGTACTGTGGGGTGAGTTCTGATCATGCAAAGATGGCCATCCACTGACAGCAGAGCCCATAGGCATGGATTTGCAGGCCCAAGCAATGGCAACTGAGAAGGCAGGGGGAACCATAAATTTGGACTCAGGAATAAAAACATCCAGAGAGATATGACAAAGACACACATTTAGCATCAGCTTCACACCATGTCTCTCCATCCCCTCATCCACCTGCACAGGTGAGAACTTTTGTGATCTAAAGTTGGATGTATATAAATGGATACATCACTTTTTATCTATTTATGACCCTGGCAGGTCATAAATAACAGCAGGAGGGTTATCTTTTTTCCCAAGAAGCCAAAGGAGGAGTCATCATAGTTTTAAGTCAACAGGCCTGGGCTTGTTTGAGCCATCACTTATAAGCTGTGTTGCTTTGGACAAATAACTTAACCTCTCTGGGCCTCAGTTTTCTCCTCTGTGGTAGGAAGATAATAAAAGTATCAACTTAATGGGCTTTTGTGAGGATTAACCATGGTGAGAGATATAAAGGGCTTAGAAGTTTAGGGGAAAGAAATACCAGTTTCTTTTTTCCTCCTGTAGATTTTGGAAGTTTTAAGATCAAAGAGGAATCAAATAACGAAGCAGAAGGAGATTGCGGATTTTCTTAAAGGAAAAATAGAAAAAAATTAAGGCTTACTATGCAAAGCCCTATTCTAGGCCTATGCTAAGCATTTGCATATCACCATCTCATTTAATCATCACAAAATATCTATATAGAGTGAGAATTCATATTATAACTTTGTTAGGCGTCCTCAAACTTTTTAAACAGGGGGCAATTCACTGTCCCTCAGACCGTTGGAGGGCCGGACTATAGTTAAAAAACAAACAAACAATGAACAAATTCCTATGCACACTGCACACATCTTATTTTGAAGTAAAAAAACAAAACAGGAACCAATACAATCACACTGTCTTCATGTGGCCCATGGGCCACAGTTTGAGGACCCCTGACTTTGGTGATTGTTGGTTTCATGTGTTAATGTAGATAGGTTATTCATTCAAATACTCATCTAGATATTATTAAGCTATTTTATAAAAGTCTTTAACATACACAATCAGTTGACTTTATACAAAGGAAATTATCCTGGATAATGGTGGGCCTAATAGTGTAGATGGACGACTTAAAGAATAGAACTGAAGTTTCCCTGAGGAAGAAGAAATTCAACCTGTGAGCTACATCAGCTCTTGCCAAAAGGTTTCCAACCTGCTCCTCCTGACATCCCTCCCTATTTATTTCCAACTTGCCTAAGTAGCCCCCACAACTGCATGAATCAATTCCTTACTCATAAACTATACCTATAAAAAAGAAAATAAACTATACCTATATCTCTATATAGTTGACCCTGAACAACATGGGTTTGAACTACATGGGTCCACACGTACACAGATTTTTCTTCTACCTCTGCCACCACCATGAGATAGCAAGACCAAGCCCTCCCCTTCCTCCTCCTCCTCAATTTATTCCCATAAAGATAATAAGGATGAAGATCTTTATGCCTACACTTTATAAGTAGTAAATATATTTTTCTTATGATTTTCTTAGTATCATTTTCTTTTCTCTAGCTTTACTATAAGAATACAGTGTATAATACATATAACCTAGAAAATGTGTGTTACCTGACTGTGTTTTTGGTAAGCCTTCTCATCACCTGTAGGCTATTAGTAGTTAAGTTTTAGGGGAGTCATGGCCAGGCATGCTAGCATACATCTGTAGTCTTAGTTACTCAGGGAGGGTGAGGCGGGAGAATCACTTGTGCAGAGGAGTTGGAGGATGCATCACTAGGATCATGTTTGTGAATGGCTACTGCACTATAGTCTGGCAGCATACCAGGACCACATCCCTAGAGAAAAGGTGAAAAAGTTATCTGTGGATTTTCAACTGTGAGGGGCAATGGAAGGAGGGAGGGTTGGTCCTCCCAACCGCTGCATTGTTTAAAGGCCAACTGTACATACATAGATATCCTACTGGCTCTGTTCTCTGGTGGAACCATGACTGATGCACGCATTTCACAGGTGGAAAACAACAGATAATCAAAAAAGGCGAAATAATTCTCCCAAAATAACACAGCAGGATAGGGACTCAAAACCAGGTATTATCCAATGAATTATGGAAACCGTGACACTTGTGAAAGTGAAAGGGGATGTTATTAATAATTATTCTTGGATAACAGGCACAGGCCAGCACCATTTGGGACAAATAACCGTCTAGGACTAACCCACTGTACGTAGCAGCCTCTCTTCTCCCTCACTTTCTTCTTTCATCTCTCTCCTGCCTACAGATACCCCCAAGGCTCCCCTCTCAACATAACTGTTACCTAAACCTGTTTCCATCTCAAGCTCCCCTTTTTCCTTCCCTCAGTTAAGTATCAATGTATAGCATCAACATCAAAAAGCCAAGGGTCTTTTCTCAGTTCTAAAGCTGCAACCCCTGGCACTGTCACTGTGCCCTCTATTTTGAACTCTCTTCTCTTGGATTCTATGCCAGGGAGCTCCTAGACTATTCTGACAGAGATTCACTGAAGGAAGATTCAAAGAACTCAGCATAAAGGCTGGGCATGTGCATGGCTCATGCCTGTATTGCAAGCATTTTGGGAGGCCAAGGTTGGTGGATTGCTTGAGTTCCGGAGTTCCAGACCAGCCTGAGCAAGAGTGAGACCCCGTCTCTATTAAAAAGTAGAAAAAAATGGCTGGGCATTGTGGTGGGTGCCTGTAGTCCCAGCTACTTGGGAGAGTGAGGCAAGGGGATTGCTTGAGCCTGAGGTTGCTGTGAGCTAAAATGACACCATGGCACTCTACCTAGGGTGGGAGAGACTCTGTCTCCAAAAAAAAAGGAAAGAAAAGGAAAAAAAACTCACCATATAGTTGTACTCATAGTTAGGAGGGAAAAGACGACAGAAGTAGACTCTGGGGGATTCCACATGAAGGTTTCCTTATGCTCTCTTTCTTCCATATGGGGTCACACAGAGGCCATGTGCCATATTTCTGCACCAGGGAAGCCCACTAGACTCAATAGCCAAGGTTTTTATTGGGGGCTGTGATGTAGGCACCCTCTGCCTAGCTCATGCAGTGTTCAACATGAACCACACTGTCTGTACATACAGCCTAGGCAGAGTGAGCCACCCTTACTGGTTAGGGAAGGGTGGTTAAGACTCCAGAAGTCCAGACATCAACACTGGCCACTCCTGCAAGTAGGTCTTTCTAAGGAGAGCAGACCTACCATGCTAACGTACTTCTGCACAGATCCCCTGACTCTGAACCATTTAGTTCCCTGTGCTGCCTCAAAGAAGGCCTGCCTTAACATCCAGTCACATCCCTGCGGTGTCTCTCTCACTCTGTGTCCTCATCCACTCATGCCTCTTATCAACCTCTTCACAAATGATACCCAAATGATACATCGCTGCCCTAAGCATCAAGCTTCTAATTCTTCTTTGTAAACCTAATCCATCTAACACCAGTTAACTCCGGAGTTAGGGAGCCCAGACCAGAGTTTTAACAAGAGGACATCAGGTTCCTTCCTGCTCTAACAAATGGCATGCCTCAGTTTCCTCATCTGTAAAAGGAGACTGTTTTTTGTCAGCTCTGAAATGCTCTGGTACTATGATCTCCTTACCAACCCTGTTCCACCACCTCCCTGTCTAATATCAGCCCTCCAGGGCTACTGCCATGCACAGCCTCCTGCTTCCACCAAGCTACATGAACAGGTGGTTGTGAGTTTTCTGGACGCCTCCAGATTACTGACTGACATGAGTATTTGTCTTGTAGGGGTCTTTGTCGCCAACGTCCAGTCCCCTGTTCCTACTAACCCGTCTGCAATGGTCCCCTGTTCTGGCTCAGCCCCAAGGGCACACGCGGGTTTGAGGAGTTTGCTGCAGAGAAGGCCTGGGACGCTGGAGAAGGAAGTGCAGGCTAAGACCTGCCCCCATTCCCACCCAACCGAGAACAGGCAGAGAGGCTTCCCTCAGCTGCTACCAGCATTAAAAACCTAAAAGTTCTGAGGTTCGTCTAGACACCACCACCGAAAAGGCGTCCAAAGAGGAAATTTCCCGACAAGAAAGCGGGTGTGTGGGTGCAAAGCAGGGCGCCCGATAGTTGAGGACTCGCCCTTATCCCCGGGCCATCCGTCAGGGCCTGTAAGAGGAGGCTCCGCGAGCCCCGGCCCAGCGATGAGCCCGGGCTCCGGGAGGGGGCGCCCGCCGCGCGGCCGCCCAAGCCCCGGGTCCTCCCTCACCGCCCGCGGGACGTGGCCCCCGTCCCTCTGTCCCGCCGCCCCCGCCTACCTCCGCGCCGTCGTAGCCGGCCAGCTCCTCCTCGGTGAAGAGCCGCACCGGAGGCCCCCGCTCGGCGGGGCGCGGCGTCTGGCCCGCCCGGGCTGCAGGTAGCCCCGGGGCCAGCGCCAGGACCAGGGCCAGCGCTGCCAGCGGCCGCAGCCGCCGCCCCGCCGCGGGGTGGGTCATGGTGAGCACGCGGCGCAGGGCAAGGGCGCTCAGGGCGGCCAGGGCGGCCAGGGCGGCGCGGCCCGGAAGCCCGGAAGCCCGCCCCGCTCCGGGCGGTCCCGAGCGAGGGCGGGGAGCCGGGATCTCCCGCCTGTCCGGCGCCTCCTGCGCCCCGCCGCGTTCCCGCCAGCGGAGCGGAATGTTGGAAACTTCGGAGCTAGGTTGGTGCCCTGGAATCCTAATTCCACACTACAGACTGAAAGTTAGCAAAGAACGACAGATATTACAGAAGGTACTTCCATGACACAGCCTGACATTCCAACAACTAGGAAGGTATATTTCTACAATAGAACCCCTAACTGTATTAATTCGCTTTTATTTTTGGCCGATTATTTTTTTCTAGTTGGGTTGAACTCTCTGGTCGCCAAGGAGATTTTTGCAAAGGGTAGGGCACAGCACAGATACCCTAAAATGTAATAATTAAACGTATGTGCAAGGCTTCACTTACTAGTTTATGTAACAAATATTGGGGGGGCCTTCATGTACCAGGTCACTGGGGACGCATCCGTGCCCACGTGGAGCTTACACTGTAGGCAGATAGACAAAAAGTAAGATAGGTAAGTAGTGTGTTAGATGGTGGGGAACACTAGGGAGGGGAGCTAGAGCAGGGCAGAGGCATAGGGAGCATTGGGGGTTGCCATTTTAAATAGACTGGCCAGGGCAGGCTTCACTGAGAAGTTGGTATTTGTTTAAAAATCAACAGGACCCTGGAAAGAAGAGCAATCAGGGTAAAGGATCAAGGGCATGAATGCTGAAGAAGGACAGTGCTCTGCTTGGTAGAGAAACAGCAAGCAGGGAAGAGGGTAGAAGATGAGCTTCCAAGGTGAGGGAGCTAGGGGGATTGGGCGAGGATCTCACAGGGCTGCACAGATTATTTTGAAAAGACTTTGGCTTTTACCCTGAGTGAACGGAACAGAGACACCAGTTAAAGTGTTAACCCAATAACTAGTGAAGCAGGGAGGCTGCTGCAGAAATCCAGGTGAAAGATGAGGGTACCTTCGACCAGAGTGGCAGCAGGGGTGGTGAGAAGTGTGGACCATGGAGATGTTTTGAAGATGTGGCTGACAGGATTTGCTGGCTGATGAGAGGAGGGGTGAGAAATGGAGAGGAGTCAAGGATAACCCCAAGGTCTTTGGTCTCAGCAACTGGAAAGATGGAGCTGCCATTTATAGAGATGGGAGCAGGTTTAGGGGATGATGAAGATCAGTTTGGGGCTTGTTCATAGGTTTATACTTGATATCTCCGTGGATGTATGAAATTGACAGTTAAATATGTGAATCTGAAATTGGGGGACAGTTCCAGGCTGGAGATAGAAATTTTGGAATTGTTGGCAAATAGGTTGTATTTAAAGCCATGGGAATGGCTGAGATCACCCAGGGAAATACATGAGAGGACTGAACTCTTGGGCACTTGGGAAAACTTGCAAAGGAGACAGCCAAGGTGCTGTCCTTACTGTGTCCCAGGTGCTGGTGTCAGCTCTTTTTTGGGTATTAACTCATTTAATCCTCACTATACCTCTATGAAGTAAGAACTTCTATTTTTAGAGATGGGTTCTTGTTCTTTCACCCAGGTTGGAGTGCAGTAGCATAATCATTGCTCCTTAAAGCCTCAAACTTTGGTGCTCAAGTTATCCTCCTGCCTCAGCCTCCTGAGTAACTACAAGTGTGCCATCACACCTGGCTAAGTTTTAAATTTTTTGTAGAGATGGAGTCTCACTATGTTGCCCAGGATGGTCTTAAACTCCTGGCCTCAAGCGATCCTCCTCCCTTCTTCTTTGGCCTCCAAAAGTGCTAGGATTACACTCATGAGCCAAAGGACCTGGCCATGTGATATAAGTACTATTATTACCTTCCATTTTACAGATGATGACACTGAAGTGCAGGGACCTTAAGTACCTTGCCCAAGATCACACAGAAGGTGGCAGAGCCAAGTCAAGCACAGGCCATGTGTCTCACAGCCTGCCTAACCACAAGGCTATACCTCCCCCCAGCAACTGTACCAAGTGGCCATATTTTTACATATTCAACAGAACAGGGTACTAGTGCAGGATCTGTCCACTAACCATCTGAATCTCAATTTCCACATTAATAACATGTCAACCTGCCTTTATAGGACTGTGTTGAAACTAACAATGATGATAGATGTAGAAGGCTGTATATCTTCAGTATCTACTTTATACTGTGTCACAGGATCTTCAGGTTGAAAGAGGCCTTTCTAAACCTGAGAATAGAATATCATTCCCTTCCTGATGCAGCATGTTCCTTGATAACATCCCTGTCATAGAGCATGCTGCTTCTCTGCTTGAGCCCTTTTCTGTTTGTCAGGAGCCTCTTTAAGCCAAAAAATTCTCCCTGTAATTTCTATTGACCACATCTACCCTCCCCCAGATGCTGAAGCTGCATCTATAATTGAAGAGCATGTTTATATGCCTTTGAATTTCTCCAGGCATCCACTGATTGCCCTCATCTACTTGAATCCAGATTCATTTTTCCAAAGCCCTTGAAATCAGTTGGTCACTTGCAAGCAAAATAGAAACTTATTCTGAGTAAAACAGAATGGCTGTGATGCGGGGAGTTGGTTACACAGGTGATGAAAGGGGCTGAAACAACCCTGAGGCAACTCAGACATTTGCAACAGCAGGAAACCACCAGCCAGCCCACAGAAGGGTAGAAAAGGTATTTATTAATGAAAGTCTAGGAGCCTGGGTCACCTGGCTAAGCTAGAAGCACATAAAACCTTTGTACCAGGGGCTGACCATGAAAGGGAAACTGCCAGTGGCAGAGAAAAGGGGAAAGAAAAATCCTGGCTTCTCTCTTGATCTGATCCCTTCAACTCTCAGCAGTGGGTCTCTTGACTGAATCCAGTGGAAACCCAGCCTGCAAGGCCTTCCCCTGCACCTCAGAGCAGAGCAGGGGAAAGCAAGAAGTGGATCTGAGAGCAAGCCAGCTCAGGATCAGCACGACCCATCCTCTGTGATCCAGCCTCCACCTACCTCTCTTACTCTGTCTCATTAAAGCCCCTCCAGCTGCACTGCTTTCTGCTTCTGCTCCAGCCTGGCAGCTTTGTATATACCCATGCCCTCTGCCTGGTGTGCAGGCCATCATGTGCTGGCCCCTTCTTGTCATTCAGGTCTCAACTCAAAAGTGACTACCTCAGGAGGTCTCTCTTAACATCCCCCAGATATATTAGCACCTGCCCCAGCTGCCCTCTCACTATCCCATATCCTGTTGTGTTTTCTTTCAAGCTCTTATTGCCATGTGAAATTATTTCATTCGTTTATTTATTGAACAATCATTTGAGTTCCTAGGAAAGGCCAAGCACGGTCAGAGGCACTGGAAAATAGCAATGAACAACATACATAAAAACCTCATCCTCATGGAGCTTCCATTCTAGTGGGGGGGGGAGACTGAAAAGAATGTTAGAAGATGGTATGTGCTAAGGAACAACAGAAAGCAGAGAATGGGGTGTGCTGGAAGTGGGGTGTGCTGCTCAGAGAAGGGTGCTTAGAGAAGGCAACACTAACAAGGTGACGTTTGGAGAAAGACCTAAGGGAGGTAAGGAAGTGAATCACATGGATATCTGGGAGGGAAGCATCTGAGGCCTGGGGAACAACAAGTGGGAAGGCTCTTAGGCTGACATGTGCTTCATGTGTTGGTGCTGAAAGAGTGCGGGGTAATAGAGGCATCAGGAGAGGTAGGGGCTGGGGGAAACATCCTGTAGGGCCTTATAGGTATGAACAAATGACCTCTGAAAAGGAATTTGGAAGAAAGATTTTATTCCTGTGAACAGTTTGCAAACTGGGGAGACAGCCCCCTTTGTAAAATGAAGGAGTGTTCCAGGAAACAGAGAGGGATCCAGTTAATTTTTTTTTTTTTTAAGAGAGTCTCACTATATCGTCCTCAGTAGCGTGCAATGGCGTCACAGCTCACAGCAACCTCAAACTCTTAGGCTTAAGACATTCTCTTACCTCAGCCTCCCAAGTAGCTGGGACTACAGGTGCTCACCACAATGCCCAGCTATTTTTGTTGTTGTTGTAGTTGTCATTGTTGTTTGAGCTGGCCTGGCCAGGTTTGAACCCGCCAGCCTAGGTGTATGTTGCCGGTGCCCTACCCACTGAGCAACTGGAGCTGCTGAGAGATCCAGTTTTATAGAAAAAGTTTTTACCCAGTTTCCCAGTCAGGTTTGTTTATGCAAATGAAGGACTTAACCATGCTTAGCACTGATAGCTTAGTCAGATACAGCTGAGCACTAATTGGCTGAAGCAGGTGAGCTCTGATTGGTTGATTTAGATGAGCTCTGAAAGTCTCAAAATTAAACAGGTGTGAGTTTGGGGGATTATAGGGTCACCTTTAGTCAGCAAATGGCTTGGGATCCATCTTGAAGGACTGACTCAGGTTCACATTTGTTCACACAGGCAACTGTGGGGACTTTGGCTTTGGAGGGGATGGAGCACAGGAGCGACATCATCTGACTTGGTTTAATAGGCTCTCTCTGCTGAGTTGGGACTAGGCTACAGGGCGGCAAGTGTGGAAGTTGAGAGATCAACTAGGAAGCTATTGAAAATAATCAACCAGAAAGGCTGGTGGTTTATTATATGGTAAAGGTGGTGATGACTGAGCAGATTCTAAAAAATTTTAAAATAGACCCCAAAGGGCAGGGCATGGTGGCTCATACCTGTAATCTTAGAACTCTGGGAGGCTGAGGCAGGTAGATTGCTTAAACTCAGGAGTTTGAGACCAGCCTCAGCAAGAGTGAGACCCTGTCTCTACTAAAAATAGAAAAACTAGCTGGGTGTAGTGGCATATGCCTGTAGTCCCAGCTACTTGGGAGGTTTAGGCAAGAGGATTGCTCAAGTCCAAGAATTTGAGGTTGCTGTAAGCTATGATGCCACAGCACTCTAACGAGGGTGACAGACTGAGACTGTCTCAAAAAAAAAAAAAAAAAAGGATTTGCTGATCTAGATGTCAGATGTGAAAATAAGGGAGGAATTGAGATGACTCAAAGCTTTTTGGCCAGAGCCAATGAAAGGGTGGAGCTGAATACAATGAGAAAGACTGTGAGGGAAGTAGATTTGATAGAAAATCCCTAGTTCAGTTTTGAACCTTGTAATAACCACTAATGCCAATGTACTACTTACAAGTACCAGACACTGTTCTAGGAGGGCACATCTGATAATTGATTTAATCCTCTCAGAGCTCTATAAACAGGTAGTAATATTCCTATTTTACATATGTGGTAACTAAGTGGGGGGAGATTAAATAACTTCCTGGTGATCACAGGTAACCCCTTCACTAGTCCCTGAAGATTGAGCACAAAGGAGATGGAAGACTTAGCTTTGTGTCTACAGAATTGAGAGAAGAAGTTATCAAGGGAGGATAAGGAGTAGCAAGTGAGTTAGGAGCAAGGTGGGAGTGTGGTATCCTGGAAGCCAGGGGAGGAGAGTGTATCTAGGAGGAGGGGAGGCTCAGCCAAGTCCGATGCAGCAAAGAAAGAAGATGGAAAATGGCTGTCTGATTTAACAACATGAAGGTCACTTGTGATCTTGACAAGCACTGTTCTAGTGGAGCGGAAGGGATTAAAGCCAGATTGCTGTATGCTCCTGATGAAATGAGAGAAGAGGACTTAGGGACAGCAAAATTCTATTTACATGTTTATGATCTGTCCACCCTAGCACCGAAGAGACACAAGCGCCAGGACAAAAAACAAACAAAAAACGCTGCAGGACATTGGTGTATCTTGCTCATTTCTGTACGCCATTGCTCAACACCCTATATTTGGTAAACCTTATTGAATATTGTGTTAGCCACTATCTCCTTCAAATGTGGGAGCCCTTTGGTTTGGTCATACCAATAAAGTCTTGGAAAGAATGATAAGGCTGGAATAGAATTCTCTGGTTCCTTTCAGCTCTAGAAGTCTATGGTTGTGGGTGACTTGTTCTGTCGACCACCCTGTGTTAATACAGTCATGAATTTAATTAGCTGTTATTTATTCATCTTGGCAAGCAGCTGTTAAATGAGATGGCTGGAATAAGTGTTCTATTCATAAATTCAACAAACATTTATTGAGTGCCTACAATAAATTAGGCGTTATTTATTGTTAAGAGCAGAGGGTCTGAGGGGAGGGAGGTGATGGGGAACTCCATTGCTAATGCTCCAGGAGGTCCAGGGTCATTTGACATGGTTGGTGCTGAGGAGGGAAGAGAACTCCTAAGTGGCCTCAGTGGAGGGGGTTGCAGAGCTGCAGCTGCAAGGGACACAGAGCAGCATTCACCGAGACATAATAAGCAGCCTCTATCTGCTACACCACTAAACAGCCTAGGGTCGCCGCACAGAACAGCTGTTTTAGGCAGTAAGAGGAAAGGAAGATGTGGTCCTCAGATCCACCCTGCCACATTTAGGGCTCAAGCTGTGGCTGAATAGTCCCTTTGGGTTTTCTCTGCATTGTGCCTCCTTTTTGCTCTCATAAGACCCTGTCAGGCAGGGCAGGGTTTACCAGTTGCATTCTAAGGCAAAAAGAGCAGGGCTCAGAGCACCGCAGAACCTGCAGGTGAGGGGCAGAATCAGGACAAGAACCTAGGGGTTGTGACCCCAAGCGTCCACCCCAGGAATAATGGAAGAACATGGATTCTGTAGTTAGTGCCAGGATGAAATAAATTTCACCTGATTACTGCCCTCACGCCTTTCTTTTTGAAACAAAGTACATCAGCTTTCTCCTCTGTAAAATAGGGAGAAAAATGTCCTCCTTACAGGGTTCCTTGGAGGATCAAGGGCAATCCAAAATACTCTCCAGACAGTTACAGCGATTATAAACTACCAGGCCAAGCTTCCTCTTGCAAATATAGATTAGGCGCTTCTCCCCACCTGACCTTGTTCCACTTTCCACTCATTTTCTCCGTCCCTCCCCCTCCAACAAAGAGAGGAAGTGAGAGCCAAAGACGCACGCCTGTCTAAGGCCTGAGTTTGGCCGGCCCTGGACCCTGGATACCTCGCAGCCTTTGCGGCTCCAGGGGCGCTCGGGGACACCCGCTGGACTACATTCCCCAGTAACCCTTTCGCGGCCCCGGCGGCGGGAGCAGCGAAGCGCATGCGCTGCGTGCCGCCACGCCTGGTCTCAGGGACAACCCCTCTGAACTGGTTTCTCCTAGCGGAGCCGGCAGGTCCAGGCGCCGCAGCTGCGGTGCTGCCTGTTCTCGCGTCTTGGGCTGTAGCGGGCTCAGGTGTGCAGCAGCTCCGGGCTGTACCATGATCCGGCAGGAGCGCTCCACATCCTACCAGGAGGTACGAGGGGGTGAGAGACATAAGGGCAGTTTCGGCGAGGCGCCGGAGCGGGGTTCCGGGCGTCTGGGAAGGTGAGGTGCGGGGGACGCCCGGGCTGCGCGGCCGAGGGCTAGTGAAGGAAGGGGGCGAGTGCGTCCTGGAAGGGCTCCCCGAGTACAGCGGAACGGCTGAGGGGCAGGAAGGGAGGAGCGGGTGTCCACCCTCCTCCGGATGCTGCTGGTCCCTTGGCGGAGGGATGGAGCCGAGTCCCCGGAACCGCGATCCGTGACCAGCAGGTGAATGATGAAAGCCACCTCAGGAGCGGGACTCCGGTGGCCCGGAGCAACCGGTGGAAGCCCCGCGTCCTCCTTCCAGCGAGAGCGGAGGCACGGGCCGCCTTAGTCTTTCTCTGAGCCCCAGGCCTCGCGGGCCCCGGGGCCAGTCCGTGACGGCATAATTACCTCGGGTTTTGGTGGCCACTTAACTTTGAAAAGGTGCTTTCACCGACGTTGCTGGTTCTCGCTCCTCTCCATTTGTCGCTCCAGCGTCACCTCCTCCCACAACAACTCCATCACTTTCCAGTTCTTTGTCTCTTGTCTGTCCTGAGCTACGCTGCGCTTCTCAACTTTTGCTTGAGACCGGCTCTTCCTCCTCACTCCTCCAGTTGTCTTAGTGAACCGGTCTCCTCTTTCTCCTCAGCCCCAGACCTTGGTCATCTTTGCTGACTTTCCTCTGCTGTGCCCCTTTATTTGCCAAGGTCCGGCAACTCTGCGTAGTCCTCTGGCCGTCAGTGCATTCTCCTGCAGTCTGCCCACTTCCGAAGCTCTCACCACCTGAGTGTGATACAGTGTTACCACTTCTCCCTTCAGACCCTTTTTAACTCCAGATTTCCTCTCACGCCCTGCCTTGACCCCAGGGCATTCCTTTTTTCCCCATAGACCTGATACTGCCCTTAGTCTGCCCAGCTAAGTTGAAACTTCTCAGCAAGCTTTCTTTTTTTTTGGGGGGGGGGAGGGGGCAGACAGTCTTACTTTGTCACCCTGGGTAGAATGCCTGGGTCTTATCATAACTCACAGCATGCCTCAGCCTCCCAAGTAGCTGGGACTACAGGCGCTGGCCACCACCACCAGCTAGCTTTTCTATTTTTAGTAGAGCTAGGGTCTCACTCTTGCTCAGGCTGGTCTCAAACTCCTGAGCTCAAGCAATCCACCACCTCAACCTCCCAGAGTGCTAGGACTACAGGTATGAGCCACCACACCACCCAGTCAGCTTTCAAAGCTCTGTAGCTCAGCAGCTGTATCTCCCATTACCTTTGCCATCTCCTCACCCACTTAGTCTCTGGCCACTCTGGAAACTCATTTCAAATTGTGCCCCTGGCTTTATGCATATGCTCACACCATTTCTTCTTTAACCCTCTCCCGAGCTCTGTTGGCTAAAATGCCCCCATTTGTCAAGGGCCACCTCAGGTTCCCACTTCCCTTATGGGGGGTGACTCTCCAAATCAGTCTTGTATCTGCCATCACCCTTTCCTCAAGTGAACTTGCTGCTTCTGTCCTGATCAGTAGTTATTGATGTACATCTCTCCTTTTGTAAATGATTATAATCCACAGAAAGGTTTTGTGGAGTATATAAAACAAGTGGCTTTGCTGCACAGTAGAAGGGGAAACTAAGTTGAAAACAGATAAGATTTGCCTAAGGCTTGCCATTTTGCAGTGTAGGACATGACTAGAATCTGGCCTTGGACAGATTTCTGTATTTCTACTCCCATTTCCCCTTAATCCCATCTGTTTCCTTTATCTAAAAGGAGCCTGATGGATTTTAACCAGTGCTATGGATTCCATGGCCCCCTGGAGTCCATGCCCTAGACCAGGGTGTTTTTTTTTTTTTTTTTTTTTCCTTTTGAGACAGAGCCTCAAGCTGTCACCCTGAGTAGAGTGCTGTGGCATCACAGCTCACAGCAACCTCCAACTCTTGGGCTCAAGCAATTCTCCTGCCTCCACCTCCCAAGTAGCTGGGACTACGGGTGCTTGCCACAATGCCTGGCTATTTTTTGGTTGCAGCCATTATTGTTGTTTGGTGGACCCAGACTGGATTCGAACCCACCAGCTCAGGTGTATGTGGCCGGCGCCTTAGCCACTTGAAGCACAGGTGCCGAGCCAGATATATATATATATTTATTTATTTTGAGACAGAGCCTCAAGCTGTCGCCCTGGGTAGAGTGCCGTGACATTGTAGCTCACAAGTGATTCTCTTGCCTCAGCTTACCAAGTAACTGGGACTAAGTAACAACTCCTAGGATTGTTGTGAGTGTTAGGTGAATTGGTGTGTGAAAAATGCTTGGCTTTGTGCTTGGCAGGTAGTTACTCCTTGGCTCTTGTTAACAGGGTATGGGCAATTCCTATTTCTAGGAAGCTTTTGGGTCCTGGCCTAATAGGACCATGTCTCTCACCAGCCACATAAAGCTTTCAGGATCTCCTTGCTTAGCAGAGCTCATCAAATGTTTATTAAAATATAGCAATTCTGCCTGCAGGAGTAAGACCAGAGGTGGAGTCTTTTGTGAAGTCCTCATGAGACTTAAGGATTATCTCGGTCTCTTTTCTGCCCTTCTGTCCTCCTTTGTGGCATAATTGTGCCCATTTGATCGGTGAGAACACTGATGAAGTGAGGTTAAGGTTGACTGCTACTAGGCTGCTAATTAGCACTTGTCCTTTGGATGGACTGACCTCCCTGTTTTGTTTTGCCATTTGCAGCCTAATTTAATGGACTCTAGCCAGAGTACTGGAGAGCTTTCACACTAACTTCACTGTTCTCTCTTCTCTCTCAGCAGACTGTGAACTGGATTTCCTCTTTTTGGGAAGTGTTTAAGACCATGAGCTTTAGAAGTAGACCAAGGTTTTTGTTTGGTTTGGTTTAGTTTGGTTAGTCAAATGAAGCAGTGGGAGTGCCTAAGGAACAAAGGAATCTGTAACTGGTTGTGATCAATTAGTTGTAAACAGTACTGCACTTGGACCAGCCTAGACCTAGACCAATTTAATATTTCACTCCTAGCTGTCTTTCTCTGGCTCTCTGGCCTGGGGAAATACAGTGGGTTGAATTGTTTCCCTAAAATGATATGTGGAAGTTCTAACCCCCATATTGCGAATTTGGAAATAGGATTGTTGCAGGAGTAATTAGTTAAGATGAGGTTTTACTGGAATAGGGTGAGCACCTGTGCGGTGTGACTAGTGTTCTTAAGGAATTCCTTGTGAAGATAGAGGCAGCTGTTGGAGTTTGGACGCATCTACAAGCTAAGGAGTGCCAAGGATTGCCGCCCATTACCAGAAGCTAGGAGAGAGCCACAGAACAGATTGTCCCTTACCACTCTCAGAAGGAATCAACCCTGCCAACACCTTAATTTCAGACATCTAGCCTCCAGAACTCTGAGAGAAGAGATTTGTGTTGTTTTATGACACTTGGTTTGTGGTGCTTTGTTACAACAGTCCTAAGAAACTCAAGGAAGTTCTTTGAGTTTTCTGAGCTTCAGTGTTCTCATCTGTGGAATTATTATAACACAGTGAAGCAGCTTCTGGTTTCTTTTTCTAGTCTGGAAAGCAAGGCTGATGTAGATGACCTGATGCCTTCTTTGCTTCACCCTTTAGCTGAGTGAGGAGTTGGACCAGGTGATTGAGAACTCAGAGCAGGCAGACGAGTTGGACAAGGAGACGATCGAAGTTCAAGGTCCGGGTTTCTTACCAGGTGAGTGGGTTTGGTGCTGGAGGTGGAAATGCTGGAAAACAGTGCTGTGCTGTTGCTGCAGGTGGAGGCCCCAGTACAGGCACCTCACCAACTCTAGGCAGGGAGGAACCCCCTTTCCTGTACCCTGGTGTCAGATCCCAAGTATTGCCCTAGTTTTAAAGTCATACATATTTAACCAGTTTCAGGACAGAGAATATGTCTAGGGGGTATCAGCTGTTTTCTTTGCTCCAGGTTGGGCCAGTTCCTGCGGCCAGGTCAATGGATATAGTGGCAAATGCTTTGGGTCTTTGTTCCTGCCATTTGTGTAGCTTTTGTCTTCCATTCCTCCTTCCCTAGGAAGATACTAGCAGGTGAGCCTCTGATATTCAAGTCACTGCCCAGAACCTCTGGGAGAAGATAATAGGCCTCACCTCTCAGATACCATGCCTGTCCATTATTACTGCCCAGCTGGGTGAGCAGGGTCCTATCAGTCAGTTGGCATCTTACAGAGCCTCGCAATTATGTTTGACACTGTTGACTACTACTTCCTCCCAGATACACTCTGCTCCTTCAGCTTCTATGACAGTGGTTCTCAACCTGTGGGTCATGACCCACAGGAACTGTATTAAAGGTCCGTGGCATTAGGAAGGTCGAGAACCACTGTTCTATGATGTAACACTTTACAGACGGTCTTTTCATGTTCCTTTGCAATCACTGTCCAGCTCTGGGCATCACTCTAGGGAGCCATCTCTGCTGGTCCTTCTTTACTGCTTTAGGCACTGCTTGCTTACATGTGATTCCCATGTTTACATCCCTAGCCCAGAGGTTACCTACAAACTCCAGACTTACATATCCTATATATCCTAATTCCAGGTGATAGCTCTGCTAAGATGTCCCAAAGCTATCTTAAACATGTATCCAAAACTGACCTCTGATCTTCTCATTCTCAGAGTGGTCTTCTTCCAGTTGTTTTCCTGTTTCTGGGGATGGCACCAATACTCATGTAGTTGAATTTTGGAGTCATTCTTCATTCCTTCCTTTCCTTCATCCCTTTTTCCTCTGCCCCTCAGCCATAATGATCTTTTATTTTAGGCCTCATTTCCCTCTCACCAGAGGGCTATTTTGTTGTTTTCTTCCTCCACCTGTAATTCTCTTCTGTCACCTAGTTAATACCTAATCATTCTTCAGCTCCTAGCTGATGCATTTTTTTTTTTTTTTCTACAAATCCTCTGACCTCTCAGCTGGATCTCCTCCCATCCTCCAACACTGTGTCTGGTAGTCTAAACCTCACCTTTGTAGCAGTTGGAATGGTATACTTGTTTGACCATTGACTAATGTCTGTCGTTTTTAGTAGAATGAAACTCTCTCAGGATAGAGACAGGTTTGTTTTGCCCCCCACCTTAGCCTTGACCGTGCAGTAGATTTGTTCAGTGAATAAATAAATGAATGGAGCCTTAAACTGACTGTGGCTCATAGGGTGGATTGGGGGAGGTGAAGTTCTGTTACTCTTGTTTCCTTTATTTGTAGGGGAGGGGAATAGCATAGGCACTTTAAGATTCTGCCTGTTCCTTACTAAGAGAAGACTATGTAGAAGGAAGGCATCTAGAAGGGTGGCTAATGTTTCCTCACTCTCTCTGTGCGCCATACTTTGTCCTACCCATTTCCCTATTTAATTCTTTTTCTTTTTTTTTTTTGTTTTTTTCTTGGGGGGGGGGAGAGTTTTTGGCCAGGGCTGGGTTTGAACCCACCACCTCCGGTATATGGGGCTGGCGCCCTACTCCTTGAGCCACAGGCGCCACCCTCCCTATTTAATTCTTACAGCAATCTGTGAGATGGTCATCCTTTTATAGATAAGGACCCTAGGCTTAGGGAAGTTAGGTAAAGCATAAGAAGATCACATGTTGATAAATCTGAACCCCAATTCTTTCTATTATACTATTGCTTCTAAACTATTTTAAACTTTTTTTTATTAAAGGCTACTATGTAAAAGGTAGTGGGATGTCTGTCTCCTACTTTGTTATTAGGTATCACCTCAAAAGCCTTAAGGCTCCATGGAGAGCATTTTGAAAGCCTTGTGTATCAGTTTCCTCTTGTTTTTATAACAAATTAGCACAAACTTAGTGGCTTAAAACAATACAAATTATCTTATATTTCTGAAGGTCAGGAGTCCAAAATGGGTCTTGCTGCATTAAAATTAAGGTGTCAGCAGGCCTGAATTCCTTTTAGGAGGCTCTAGGAGAGAATGTATTCCTTTCCTTTTCCAGATTCTGGAGGCTTCCTGTATCCTATGGCTTGTGGCCCTTTTTTTGGTCTTTAAAACCAGCAGTGCGAGCAGTGCCCTGAGGGTCAGTGGGTAGGGCGCTGGCCCCTATACCAAGGGTGTCAGGTTTGAACCCCACCCCAGCCAAACTGCAACAAAAAATAGCTGGGCATTGTGGCAGGTGCCTATAGTCCCAGCTACTCGGGAGGCTGAGGCAAGAGAATTGCTTAAGCCCAGGAGTTGGAGGTTGCTGTGATCTGTGATGCCATGGCACTCTTTCGAGGGCGATACAGTAAAACTGTCTTTAAAAAAAACCAGCAGTGGCTAGTTGAGTCTTTCACACATCACATCACTGTGACACTGGCTCTTCTGCCTCCCTTTTCCATGAAAGAGCCCTTGTGATCACATCGGGCCCACCCAGATAATCCAGAATAATCTCCCTGTTTTAAAGCCAGCTGATTAGCAAACTTAGTCCCATCTGCTGTTTAAATTGCCCTTTTCCATGTCACTTGATGTATTTATAGGTTCTGAGAATCAAGGCTTGGAGATCTCTGGGAGCCTTTATTTTGCCTACTATACTCTGCGCTGCCCTCTTGCCCCCAGCCAGAAGAGGATAAATAGAGGCAGTAGGAAGAAGAAGGGGGGTGAACTTGGAAAGATGAGGCTTGTCTTTGAGTTTCCTTTTATAGATAAATGCCTAGGTAAGTTAGGAGGTTGCCATGATGACCTTTGACCTTAGTGGCCTCTGCATGCCTCACTTGGAAGCCTCCTGGGGCCTCAAAGTCTGAGGTCTATCAGAATAGGAAGCCAGGCCCCCGGTAGAGCAAATTTGGGGTAGTTCTGACAGTTGTCAGGAGCCTTTTCTGCTTTTGAGAACCCCCTGCTGGGTAATTCTCCTTTCTAGACTATCGAAGACCCAGTTCTTAGAAGTCCATTTTACTGGTCTTAGTAGTGAGTTGGCCAGAATTTGATGGCTTTATATACAACTCTCAGAGCTCATTTCTTGCCTCTTCTAATAATAATAATAAAAGTAATGGTAATGATGATAGTAGCCATCATTTGGGGGTACTTTCAAGGCCTGTGTAGGGATAACTTTTATCCTATAATCTTCACATCCACTCCGAAGGAAGTGTTTTGTCTGGAGTCCTAGTTTATAGATGAGGAACATGAGACACGTTACTGAGCATGTTCAGTAACATGCTCAAAGCTGATGAGTGGCAGGACTCAAATTTCCACTGAGGACTGTCTCAAGGTGTCCTAACTCAGGCTCATGTTGCTAGATAAGATGCTTTCTTCAGATCCTCCTCTGTCTCTAACAGTCACTCGTGGACTCCTTCACGTGTTTTGCCAAGTGCTGAAGCCCCAGAGAGGGTGAGGAGGCATGGCCTACCTCCAGGAACCAAAACATGTAGAGAGAGAAGGCATGTTGCCCAAAGAACTTTTCCCTGCTTCTGAGCCTTCCCTCAACTCCCTGATGAGGTCCCTTTCTCCCTGTTACATGCTTTCTATTGTAGTGCTTAGCATAGTTGATAGGTCACATTTATGGAGTGTAATTCTTTTGTTTGTTTGTTTTTTCTTCAGTTTTGGCCAGGACCGGGCTTGAACCCACTACCCCTGGTATATGGGGCTGGTGCCCTACTCCTTGAGCCACAGGCGCCACCCTAGAGTATAATTCTTTTTTTTTTTTTGCAGTTTTTAGCCGGTGCTGGGTTTGAACCTGCCACCTCCGGCCTATGGGGCTGGTGCCCTATTCCTTTGAGCCACAGGCGCCGCCCTGGAGTATAATTCTTTAATCAGTTGTTATCAACCCAGCTCTGCCCTCAAGTTCTGTGAGGTACAAAGATTTTTGTCTTTTCCTCCTTTATCATAATTGTAATGCCTAATATGGAGCTCCTGGCCCACTGTAGGTACTTAGTACATATCTTTCCTCTGGGGGAAGGTGACAGGGATTTAGAGTAGGAAAGTATCTCACCTAGGAGTGACTGAGCCAACTGGAATGAGTGAATGAGTGCTGAAGAAATGTTAGCATCAGGTGGTTCAGGATGAATGAAGGAGGGCAGGTTTGTGAAAGAAGTGCGGTTACTCTGAAGGAAGGGTAACATGCAGTTGAAAAAGAAGGGGCTGGCTAAGGAGGGACGATAGCATGAGCAATGGTGTAGAAGTGAGAATAAAATAGGACATTATGGAGACACTGGGTGGCACAGCCCACTGTCCCATTGTGGAGACAGTGGGTTGGAGCAGAGGTAGGTGAAGGGGTAGAGGGAGATGAAGTGAGAGCTATAGATGGGGTGAGGTTATGGAGGCATCTGAGTGTCGAGCTTTGGACTTGAGGGAGCAGGGAATATTAAAAGTGATTGAAGGAGGACAATAAACAATAAGGTGGAGATTTAAGGAAGATCAGTGTCCCTGGATTAAGGTAAAGAGAGGTAGTTTTTCAGGCAATGTTTAAAGGCTGATGTGAAAAAAATTATTTATTTATTTATTTTTTGAAGCTGTCCTTGTTGCTTTAGCTGGCCTGGGCCGGGTTTGAACCCTCCAGCTTTGCTGTATGTGGCCAGCGCCCTACCCAGTGAACTATGGGGTGCCACCCTCATGAAAAAAATTTTTCAAAGGCTAATGTCAGAGGCTACTTTAATATTGGGGAAGGGGAGGAGGAGGAATTGCAGATGATTCTGGGTTTTGAAGCCAGGCAAATGGGAGAATGATGCTGTACAGAGATAAGAGTCTGGAGGATCATGTGGCTTGTAGGAGAAGCTTATCTCTTGTTGACATACCAAGCTTAATTGAAATGGGACATCTGGGTGGAGATAGACAGGAGGCAATGAGAGGTACAAAATTGACAGCAGAGGTGAGGGGTGGAATTGTGCAAGTAAAAAAGGTCCCATGAGGCAGGGACACAAGGACAGTTGGACCACAAGGGAGGGCCATGAAGAGTGAGCCTCAGGAACATCCACGTTTGGGATCCAGAAGAGGAGGTAGAGCTGGAAAAGGAGGTGGATGGAGGGCTAGAGATAGGGGCAGCAAGACAGGAGAACAGTGATAGAGTGCTGAGCAGGAGAGATTCAAGGGAAGCACCCAGATGATTTGGGTTATATACCCAGTTTTACTCTCTGGGATAAATAATTTCACACTATAATGTGTTAAAAGCTTCAGTCTGTTCATTTCCTCTTTCAAGGGTACCACAACCACTTACTCTTTTCAAAGGAGAAATGACATCAGACGTGCTAATTGAATGAGCAATTTATTACATCAGAGATGTATTTAATTAACTGAAGAAAACACTTGGTTAGTCATTTCAATCAGTTCTTCATGGGAACAGTTGTATAAAATAGTCAGAATAGAGACAAACAACCGAGGAATAAATTGAACCATATCAAAATGAAAACCCTTTGTACATCAAAGGACACTATTGAGAAGGTGGAAAGACAGCCTGCAGAATGGGAGCAAATATTTGCAAATCATATATCTTATAAGTGACTTGTATTTTGAATATATGAAGAATTCTTTTTTTTCCTAGACATAGTCTTACTCTATGCCCTGGATGGAGTGCCATAGCATCTTAATTCACAGTAACTACAAACCCTTGGGCTCAAGCCATCCTCTTGCCTCAGCCTCCTAGGTATATACTCAAGAGAAATGAAACTTATGTCTACGTGAAAACTTATTTCCACAAATAAATTTATACATGAATATTCATAGCAGCATCATTTATAATAGCCAAAAAGTGGAAGTAACCCAAATGACCATCAGCTGATGAATGGATAAATAAAGTGGTCTATTCATGCAATGAAATATTATTCGGCAATAAAAGGAATGAGGATTGCTACAACTTAGATGAATCTTGAAAACATATTAAATGAAAGAAGTCAGACATGGAAAACCACATGTGATTCCATTTATGTGAAATCTCCAGAATAGGGAAATCCATAGAGACAGAAAGGTAAATTGTTGCTAGGGAAGGAGGAGTGACCACTCATGAATACAGGGTTTCTTTTTGGGTAGTGGAATGTTCTGTAATTAGATAGTGGTGATGGTTGCACATCTTGTGAATATATTAAAAACTACTGAATATATTCACTTTAAAAGGGTAAATTTTATGGTATATAAACTGTATTTCAGAAAACAAAAAGCCCAAAATAAAACCCATCACTAAAAAAGAAAAGATAGATGAAGGATTCAGAATGTATCTTAGCCCAATGCCCTCTGCAAGGTGAGTTTCACAGGATTATGACAGACAACAGGACCCCTTTCCTCTGAATAAAGGTCTCATGATGCCCATCCCACATCCTTTTGGTGGTTTCATTTACATTCTGGGGCAAGTTTGGTCTTTTGAAGGAATTCTGACATGGATTTTACAAAACACGTAAATTACCTTTCCCAAAAATCTTGTGCATTATTTTTGTCGTTCTCCTGCCATGAGTTTGCACTCATGTAATGGATGCATGCTTCTAAAACACAATCATCCAACTTACCACAAAAAAGCCAATGTTCACTTCTGCACTGCACAGTGCGTGGGACATTTTGTCCAGTAGCCAGCATCTTTGTGTTGTTGTTTAAGGTAAACTGTAATGGTGTCTAGTTTCAGAACTGGAATGTTACTTATGGCAAGTGAGTGTGGATTATAAGTAAATAGTTTTACAGTTTTATTTACATCGTACTTCTATTTGTGGATCAAGAAAAGGCCCATGAAAAAGATAAACGTGGCTTCTGGGAGTGAAACAGAGAAGGAGACTTTTCGTCAGTGTTCCCGCAAGAGTGATTTGTTCCAAGCACCAGTGCCGAACAAATCATAATTGACATAATTGGCCTTTTTTTTTTTTTTTTTTTTTTTTTGTGCTTTAAATTGGTTTTTTTTTAAAAGGATTTTCAAGAACATGTAGCGAGAACTTCATCTCTTTCCCTAACCAAAGGCAGCAAGAAGGCAAAGTATTCAACTCAGGTATATCTGGCTTACAGCAGAGTGGACCCTTGTTCACAAATGCCAGTTGTTGCTCATCTTTATTATATTAAGCCTGGATGTGATCCACAGTTTTCCCTAAAAGTATCCTATACATCCCTACTGTTATCAAGTTGTATTCATTTATCATCATCAATGATTGGGATTTTAAGTATACGTGTTCACTGTTGTGAAAGCAAAGAGCATTGGGCTAGGAGCAGGAGTCTAGGATTCTGATTGTGTCCTTCCTGGCTATGGGATCTAGATTGTTGTGCAAAGACTGGGGTTGGGCCAGATGGCCTGCTAGGTTCCTACCAACCCTTAAAAATTTGATTCAGATGTGATGTGCCAAATCAGTCACTTCAGAGTTCCTTTAGTTTTATCTTGTGATCTTTTCAAACCCTATTAGAATGTGGCAAGCTGGTACTCGTTGCCACTGCAGTTATGAGCCCCTCATGACAGTGAAACGTGTTTTTACCCACCATGTTTTAAAGTGCACCCATGGTCCATCGTGGGTGTGCCTCCCAATCTAAAGAGCTGTGGGTAGATTCTTGTGCTCAGACTACCATGCTTGGATCCTGTGATCTTGCAGCCAGGCCACACCTAACTGCTCAGGGATCAGCACCTGAGGAAGGGAAGCCATCTGTGTTGGTTAGACATGACGGAGGGCAGTGTCTTCTGAGGTGTTCAGTGGAGGAGCCTATATAGGATACTCTCTCAGGGAGGATTTGAATGCAAGACTTACAGAGAAGGACTTAAAGTGGAATAGGATCATGAGAGAAACAGGGAAAGAAAACAGCAAATCTGTGAGAGAGCAGAAATTGATGTCTCTAATAGCAATGAGTAGAAGAAGAAATGGAATCAAAGACTCAAGAAGCTAAGAAAGAATTGCTTTAGTTCCTTTTGAACAACTAGAGCTGCCGTGGACCTTGGTGGCTTAGTTCTCAGCTGCTCATGGGGTTTCCCAGGTCCTCACTTCTCTTTGTATTTATAAATCGTCATTGCTTCCAGTAATCTGTTTTTACAACCTGAAGAGATCTTACTGACACTTTTGGGAACCTGAACTCCTGTGTGAAGTAAAAACTTCTTAAAGTATTTTCTCCAGAAAATAGCAATGACCACTCACTGGTTTATAGTTTTATATACCTGAAATACAGAGTTTTCTCTGACAAATTGACTTAGCATCGCAATATTAGTTCAACTATTATTTGAGTTATTTATTCACTTAACAGACATGGAAAGACTACCACGTGAAAGACTGTATTCAGCCCCATCATTGTTTTGTTTTCAGCTTTTTTTTTTTTTTTTTTTTTTTTCAAATTTGTTGTTTTTAAAAGATTATACTTCTGGGTGGCGCCTGTGGCTCAGTGAGTAGGGCGCCAACCCCATATACTGAGGGTGGCGGGTTCAAACCCAGCCCTGACCAAACTGCAACAACAACAACAAAAAAATAGCTGGGCGTTGTGGCGGGCGCCTGTGGTCCCATCTACTGGGGAGGCTGAAGCAAGAGAATCGCCTAAGCCCAAGAGCTGGAGGTTGCTGTGAGCTGTGATGCTATGGCACTCTACTGAGGGTGACAAAGTGAGACTGTCTCTACAAAAAAAAAAGGTTATAGTTCTGTGGTCTTTGTTTTTGCTGCATTTGTCATTGAGCACTTCATTTTTTGAGTAGAAAACATACTGAAGTACATTCTCTGTCTTTGGTAGCAGTGATTGTTACTATGGAACAGGTGCTGTGCTATACCTTTTGCAACATTCTCATGTTTACTTCTCTCAAAAATCCTATAAAATTGAAATGATAATTTCCTTTTCACATGAAAAATGTCAGTTTAGGAGTAAACTTATCTAGGATCACAGAGTAGTTAGTAGCAGAGCTGAGGCTAGAGTCCCCAACTCTTTTTTTAAAATTTCAGATTAACATGAGGTTAACATAATGATTAGGGCAGTGGTTCTCAACCTTCCTAATGTCACAGCCCTTTAATATAGTTCCTGTGGGTCACGACCCACAGGTTGAGAACTGCTGGATTAGAGGTTATACATTGTTTGTATTTATCAGGTAAAGTCCAAACTGTAGTTGAGCCTTTCACCCAGGGTGTATGCTGTATACCCTTACATTGTGCCCATTAGGTGAGAGCTTACCCAACCCCGCCCTCTTCTCCGCTTTCTCCTTTCCCCTCCCCCCTTGAATTTAATTGTGTTTTTCTCTTGTGGGGGTGTGTAGTTGTTTATCTCTTGGTTTTATATTACTATTGAGTACATTGGATACTTGCTTTTCCATTCTTGTGATACTTTACTAAGAAGAATGTTCTTCAGCTCCATCCAGGTTAATATAAAAGATGTAAACTCTCCATCTTTTTATGGCTGAATAGATTTTGTGGTATACATATATCATAGCTTATTAATTCGTTCATGTGTTGATGGGGACTTGGGTTGATTCCACATCTTGATGATTGTGAATTGAGCTGCAATAAATATTCTAGGAAAAATGTCCTTAGGGTAAAATGATTTTTTTTTTCTTGGTAGATACCGAGTAATGGGATTGTGGGATCAGCTGGAAGGTCCACTTTTAGCTCTTTGAGGATTCTCCATACTTCTTTCTGAAGAGGCTGTATTAGTTTGCAATTCCAACAGCAACGTATAAGTGTTCTTTCCTCTGCACATCCATAGAGCCCCAAACTCTTACTCTAAAGCTCGTACTCTTAACTACTGGGGTGTGTATCTGCTTTTAATTCAGAAAAATAAATGAATAGTGAAAACCAAATTATTTTTTCCTTAAAATTCTTCTAGTGCTTTAGGTATAGCACTAAGGTGACCTCCTCTATAAAGTCTTTGCTGACATCTGTTGTAGTCCCTGTTCTTTCCTGCAGGTGAAGGAAGCCTCACATCTCACTTCTTCAAATCTTTCTGAATTATGTAGCACTTTATAGCGCAGACTATTAACCCTTCTTTCTTTTTTTTGAGACAGAGTTGCACTATGTTGCCCACAGTAGAGTACTGTGGTGTCACAGCTCACAGCAACCTCAAACTCTTGGGCTTAAGTGATTCTCTTGCCTCAGATTCCCAAGTGGCTGGGACTACAGGCACCCACCACAACACCCTGGTATTTTTGTTGTTGTTGTAGTTGTCATTGCTGTTTGGCAGGCCCTGCCAGGGTTTGAACCCATCTGCCTCAGTGTACATGTCTGGCACCCTAACCACTGAGCTGTAGACATCAAGCCAGAATCCTTTTTTGATACCTCCCTGAAGCACCTAGTACAAAGTCTTACATTTAGACTTGGTGCTTTATATATGTTTGTTGAAGTAAATGATAAATTATTTCCTATCTTTGCCAATCCAGGACACTTTGATTGTTCTTGCTGATTCTGCTTTTGTACTTTTAAATGAAAGAAAATGAACTAATTATGAGCAGGAACTCTTCAGTGTCTTTGTATTTAAAAATCCATCTCCTATCAAAACATACAGTTAGGTCTTGGGCTGGGTGCAGTGGCTCAAGCCTATAATCCTACCAGTCTGGGAGGCTGAGGCAGGTGGATTGCCTGAGCTCATAAGTTGGAGACTAGCCTGAGCAAGAGCAACATCCCATTTCTAAAAATAGCCAGGTGTTGTGGCAGTCACCTGTAGTCCTAGCTATTTGGGAGGCTAAGAGAATTGTCTGAGCCCAAGAGTTTGAAGTTGCTGTGAGCTATGATGCCATGGCACTCTACTGGGGGTGACAAGTGAGACTCTGTCTCAAAAAACAAAACATACACTTAGGTCTTGTTTTCATCCAAGTTGAAAGTCTTTGTCTTTCATTTAGAATCTTGAGGCCATTTACATTTAATGTAATTATTGATACACATATGGTTGGACGTGGTTCTACCATTTTGCTCTTTTTTATTTGCCTTTTGTTTATTCTTCTTTCAAAATTATATGCCTTACAATATTGTTGAATAATTTTTGCTTTAGTCTTAATTTTTTTTTTTTTTTTTAGACAGAATCTCACTATGTCACCCTCAGTAGAGTGCCTTGGTGTTACAGCTCACAGCAACCTCAAACTCTTGGGCTTAAGCAATTCTCTTGCCTCAGCCTCCCAAGTAGCTGGGACTACAGGAATCTACCACAATGCCTGGCTTTTTTTTGTTGTTGGAGTTGTCGTTGTTGTTTAGCAGGCCTGGGCCAGGTTCGAACCCTGGTGTATGTGGCTGGCACCATAACCACTGAGCTATGGTTGCCAAGCCCCTCCCTTTATTCTTTATCTATATATTTTCCTTTAAATGCTGTAAAGTTTTTATCTGCTAATTGCATCATATGAGTCATTTTGGTGTTGGGTTTTTATAGATTGCTTTGTATGGCTTCCTTTTTTTTTTTTTTTTTTTTTTTTTTTTTAAGTTTTTGGCCAGGAACATGTTTTGACCCCCCACCCCCAGTATATGGGGCTGGCACTGGGTTCCATTTTCTTATTTCTTTGCATGTCTAGTGTTTTTATTTTTTCATTAAATCATAACTCTGTACATTAATGCAATCATGGACTACAATGTACTGGCTTTATATACAGTTTGAAATGTTTTCATTAAACTGGTTAACAAAGCCTTCATGGCATTTTCTTAGTTATTGTGTTAAGACATTTATATTCTACACCTAGTAAATTTCACAGGTACCCTTGTAAGATGCACCATAAGTGTGGTCCCACCAATTACTCTCCCTCCATCCATCCTCCCCCATCCCCTCCCCTCCCTTTCCCCTTCTTCTTGGGCTATAATTGGTTTCATAGTAAGACTGAGTACATTGGATACTTTTTCTTCCATTCTTGAGATACTTTGCTAAGAAGAATATGTTCCAGCTCCATCCATGTAAACATGAAAGAGGTAAAGTCTCCATCTTTCTTTAAGGCTGCATAATATT
>CAUYPK010069232.1:0-16924 GCA_963574355.1 Loris lydekkerianus | reverse complement strand
TTGTACTTATCTCCGACTTTTAAAAACTAGTATTTTGGAAGAGGGAGGATGGGTGCAGTGAAGGTAATTGGTGGGACCACACCTACAGTGCATCTTACAAGGGTACATGTGAAACTTACTAAATGTAGAATATAAATGTCTAAACACAATAACTAAGAAAATGCCAGGATGGCTATGTTAACCAGTATGATGAAAATTTGTCAAATGGTATATAAAACCAGTGTATGGTGGAAAAAAAAATAAGTTTTATTTTATTAAAAACCTTTTCATTTTAATTGATTATGAGATAAAATTTACAATATTTAATATCTCTTTTTTTCTATTATTTATCCCTGAACACATTTATGTAAGAATTTTATGCAACATTACATTCTCTCATTGTTTTGATCCATAGATAATTAAATATATGTAAATATAAAATATATTTATATTTTAATGATAATTAAACATTTCTATTTATACTAAATATAAGTATTTAATTGATTATAGTTAAATATATTTACACTATAATTAAAATATGAATATGTATTTTACCACCCTTATAACAAACATATTCACCCCTGACATACGTTTGCTATGATAAACTTCAACCCACCCAGTGTACTCTCTTATACCTGCTTAAGTGGATTAGTTTGATATCCTTGGTAAACCTGAAGCAACAATATACTTTTTAGATTCACTTATCTTTATAGCATCTGCTTTGGAAAATTGATAATGGAATACTTGCCTGTTTTACACATCACGTATTGTTTCTTTTTTATTTTAATATTTATTTCATGATGACTAAATTAGATGTTCAGTATATATAATGAGGAGAATAAATAATTAGCTCAAGTTTATGTGAAAGTATTGCAAAATTAGAATAACTTTGAAGTGAATGTTAAGGAGAAAAGCAAGATACATAAATATGTTATATGACAGATGGAAAATAAGTCAAAATTTAGTTTTGCTCCAGTCGTGTTCACCAAGGAAATTCTTCAGTATTTGTGGAAACACATTGTATTAGTTACACAACAGGATGTTAGAGCAGCAAGATAGTGGTTGTGGTTTATCAGTTATTGGTTGATCAACTTGAGTTTAGCAAAGTTTGTGAAGGAAGAATAATTGGGGACAATTGTTCAGGGATCACAATAAAATATTTTTAGTGTTTCAGAGACTTTTATATTCATTCTTCTTTACCAGTATTTGTCTCAGGAAAAACATCCTCATGTCTAATGTTAAGATTTCAAATTTTCATCTTTATCCAGTTTTCCAAATCTGAAGAGGTCCAAGATGCTAGAAAATGCTTGAGTTTCAAGTAGATCATCAGTTACCTGCTGGATTTTGCCTTTTTTGTTTTGTTGTGTGGTGATTTTATTCATCAGATATAAGATGATGAAGTGTACATAGAAGCATTTGACACAGAATAGTGATACCAAGAAACACAAAAGGTAAATCTTTAATAGAACTTGACCTGTTTCCTTCACCAACACCAATTTTTCTTAATCTTAACCAGAAAAAAAATTCTCCATCTCTGTTTTCCAAATGGAAAAATGGTTATTGATCTGGTTTCTAAGTTTTTTTTCTTTTTCTTTTCTGATCTTACTCTGCTGCTCCAAGCTAGAGTTTGGTGGCATCATAACACAGCAACCTGAAACTTGTGGGCTCAAGCTACTTTCTTGCCTTACCCTGTGGCATAGTGGGAACTACAAGTGTGCACCCAGCTAATTTTTCTTTTATTAGTAGAGACAGGGTCTCACTCTTGTTCAGGCTGGTCTCAAACACCTGAAATCAAGAAATTCACCCCCTTTAATCCTCAAGAGTGCTGAGATTATGGTCATGAGCCACCACACCATGGTATGGTAATTTCCAATGAGGTTCAAGACCATCCTTACATTTCTTCTGTGGTATTTCTTTGCTAATGCTGCCTGGACCTACAGATAACATATTCCAGCATCAACTCTAAATCCAAATATCATCTAAATATAATTGACTCATAAAGTCCCAAATCTTATTATCTGACCATCTAAGCTGTTTGTGGGTGAGACTTTGGGTATGGCTCATGTTGGAGCAGCATTCCTCTTCATCTGTGTGCCTGCAAAAGCAGAAAACAAGTTACGCGCTTACGAAGTGCAATGGAGGGCCTGTCATTGGATAGACCCTCTCTTTCCAAAAGGGAAAAATGGGAAGAAAAGGGATCTCAGGTCCAAAGCAAGTCTAAAACCTAGTAGGACAAATTTCATTAGATTTCAAAACTTGAGAATGGGGGCGGTGCCTGTGGCTCAAAGGAGTATGGCACCGGCCCCATATGCTAGAGGTGGCAGGTTCAAGACCAGCCCCAGTCAAAACTGCAAACAAACAAACAACAAACAAACAACCAAAAAAGCTTGAGAATAATCCTCTGTGGTCCAATGCCTTGTTGGAGTCCTCTTGGCTCACGTTGTTATCTCTGGTGGAGGCTAAATGCATAGCAAAGAAGTGGCTAAGGCCAGAGAGAAGACAGTGAATGTAAATAAAATCCCAATTGTGGGTTTTTATTTACGTACGTGTGTTTGGACCATATATAGTAATAAGTTCCTAGTCACTTTTAACTGACCTAGAGACAATGCCATCTAATTGGCCCAGGTTAGGCCCAGCATAGAGCTATGTGAAGGATTCTGGACAAAGGCCTAAGAGGAAATTAGTATAATATCAGCCTGTTACGTAACCTGTAATGTAATCTGTTACATAACACCAACCTGTCAATCACCCTCAAAAGACAAAAATGACAATCAATCATGCCAGGAAAAAGGTGTGACAAACTGGTGAGCTTAAAAGGCAGCCTGTGCTCAGACTCTGGGCTTTTCTCTACTTGTGGAGGCTGACCTGGTCCTCTCTCTCTAGAACATATTTCACTTTGTTTAGCTTCCTCTTTTATTTCCATTATTTCTTTTGTGTAATAAATTATTTGTATAAGATTGCTTTGTGTCTGTTATCACTCCGTCATCAGCTCAACTTGGTACCAGTACTCATTCCCTCCCCTCCCCTCCCCTCCCCCCTCTCTCTCTCTCTCTCTCTCTCTTTCTTTCTTTCTTTCTTTCTTTCTTTCTTTTTTAAGTGCCCTGGTGTCATAGCTCACAGCAACCTCAAACTCTTGTCTCAGTCTCCCCAGTAGTTGGAACTACAGGCGCCTGCCAACACCTGGGCATTATTTAGAGATAGGGTCTCGTTCTTGCTCAGGCTGCTCTCCGACTCGTGAGCTCCGGCCATCCACACGCCCCAGCCTCCCAGAGTGTAGTATTATAGGCATGAGCCACCACACCTGGCCCCCAGTACTCATTCTTGACACTGGGAATCAGGGGACCAGGGAACATACAGACGAGAGGTGGCCCTACCCTCTCAAGAACCCAGGATTCTGCATATGTGCCCCTGCCCTCAGAGTCATTCTTCATTATTTTCATCCTGCCTCTTTCCCTCTCACTTCAAACTGGCAGTGTTTGTTTCTGCTATTTTAATTCTAAAATATCCTGAAAGTCTGCTGAGCAATTCACAGGCATCTAAATCATTAAACAGCAAGATCCTCCACGCTGCTTTCATGGATAATCACATCTCTATTCCTGCCCCTACCTTCCCTGGGCCATCCTCTCTCTATTGCTGTATTAGATACATGAGCAACACGCCCAATTTCTTTAGTGAGCAGTTGACCAGCAGAATACTTGGCCCTGTTTCTAGACCTCACTTTTGGGATACGATCAAATGCCGTTTAGTGAGCAGTTGACCAACAGAATGCTTGGCCCTGTTTCTAGACCTCACTACTGGGATACGATCAAATGCCGTTTTCTTTATGCTGGATGGTTTAGTGTCCAGTTTCTGCATTTCCTCTTTCATTTTACTATAAGCAGCAAGAAAAAACCCAGGCCAGACATTCCACATTTTACTCAAAAATATCCTTACTTGGGCAGCCCTGGCTCAGTGGATAGGGCGCCACCGCCTATACCGAGGGTGGTGGGTTCAAACCCAGTCCTGGCCAAACTGCAACAATAAAAAAATACCCAGGCATTGTGGCAGGCACCTGTAGTTCCAGCTACTCGGGAGGCTGAGACAAGAGAATCGCCCAAGCCCAGGAGTTGGAGGTTGCCTGTGAGCTGTGTGACGCCACGGTACGCTACAAAGGGTGAAAAAGTGAGACTCTGTCTCTACCAAAATAAATAAATAAATAAATAAATAAAAAATAAAATAAAAAATAAACATATATCCTTACTAAATATCCAAATTTATCACTTAGAAATTTTACCTTTTATAAAATAGCAAACCCAAATTCAGCCAAGTTCCAATGATGCCTTTCCTCCAGTTTCCAATAGAATATTCTTTACTTTCATATGAGACATTCTCAGAAGCACTCATGCCATTCCCCTTTACTGCAACATTCTGTCTGTAACAGCTTATGTACTCTCTAAGGTAATAGAAAATTTCTTTGCAGTTCAATTCATTATGTCTGATTTCCCACCATTATAAACTTTAATTGTCATTATTTTAAACAACAAACTCCTCAAGTCAGTCTAAGTTTTTTTGTTTGTTTTTGTTTTGCTTTGTTTTGTTTATTTTCCTATCAGGAGCCTCAACACCCTTTAGCCTTTATTCATTACCCAATTTCAGTGCAACCTCCATATTTTTTAATGTGTATGTTATAGCAACAGCCCCAATACTGGTACCAAAATCTGTATTAGTTTCCTAGGGCTTTCATAACAAAGTATCATGCACAGTCTCTTAGAGCAATAGAAACATACGCTTTCACAGTCTCCAAGGACAGAAGTCTGAAATCCAGGCGTTGACAAGTCCCTACCCCTCAGAATTCTCCAGCAGAGGATCTGTCCTGCCTCTCTTGGCTTCTGCTGTTCCCAGGGGTTCTGTTTGTAGAGAAGTAACTCCAATTTCTGCTTCTGTCTTCACACAGTCTTCTTCCCTCTCAGTGGGGTCCAAATTTCTCTCTTCTCACAAGGACACAAGTCACGTTAGATTAAGGACCCACTCTATTACAGCACAACCTCATCGGAACTTTACTAATTATGTCTTCAATGACCTCATTCCCATTATCAGGTCACATTGTGAGTTACCGGCAGTTGGGAATTTAACATGCTTTTTTTTTGAGGGGGGGGGGACTTAATTTAGCGCATAATCTTATTTTCTTAATTTAGCACATATTCTTATTTTCTTACTTAAGCACATAATCTAAAATTTGGATAACCATGGATGAATGTGCAGGCAAAGAAAGCTAGTTAGCCCCATCCCTCATAAAATCCCTGGACTTAGAATTGCAGATGGGTTTCTCTGAGTAGAAACACTGTAGGTATGTCGGCTGCCTTTTATTGCTGGAGAAAGGAGATCATTTTGTCAATTCCCTCCCCAGGCGCAAGAGTGTGAACTTTGGAAGTGTGTGCCCAGATTCCTCCAGATGCCACTGGATGTGTCTCTTCACTTTTTGATTCTCCTACACTCATGATTGCAGTTGCCTCCAGGTCATGAGTGCCCTTCCACCAGATCACTGAAGTTGTCGGTGGCCATGTAACACTTGCAATATACAGGGCTTTTCCTGGGGCATGAAAATCTTAAATGTGGTCTTTCAGGCCTAACCAAAAACAAGTATAATGGTTTTACTTGCTAGACCTCATGGAGGAAAGCTGCCTTTCCACATCAGACATAACACACAGCCTCAGCAGGGAGCTGTTATCAAAGATACAGACCCTTCTCCTGCCTCTGCTCCAGCCCCCAGCCCTCCCTGGCCTCTGCTTCCCCACTGGAACTTTTCAGGCACCTCCCCTGAGCTCTCCCACTGGAGAAAGGGTAGAACACTTGACTAAGGAGGGAGGCTCTTTTCTCCACGCTGATTGACTTATCTTTTGCTAGCCCTTGCACCCTCCCTCCTTCCCCCGGCACAATAGGTCCACAAGATGGCCAGAGCCTTTTGTTCTCTGCTCCTCAGATGTTTTCTCCACCTGCACTGAATTTTAATAGTGGCCCTTGTCCAGTATCTTTCCATGGCAACAGTAGACAACCAGTGCTTTTCTGTGCTTTTCTTTTTATTTTCCTCTTGCCCACATTATTGCAGTATTTGAATAATGGCTTGGTTGTCATTTTCAGTTTGGATCTTTTCCCTATTTGGTCATTTTGACACTGGGAACCTTGACAACTACCCTGGAGCAGAGTAGTGTCACTTTGAGGTTCACTCTTTTTAGCAGGAAAAAAGGATTTCACTTTGTTGCTGTATGAAAAGATAGAAACAAAGTATGAGAAAACAGATTCTGAATCTTTTATTACAAATCTTTTTTTTTGAATTCCGTATGAAATATCTCTTGGGTGTTTTATTTAATTCTATTTTACCACATACTTTGACTAATTTTTTTTTTTTTATCAAAATTAAACACACTTTACCAGTTGCATGTTTAAGTCTTCGTCGTTAAATATGCTTTCTCAGTTTCTTCAAATTAATACCAATTATGCTTGTTTCTTTTCCTTCATAAGGATGTTTTTAAATTATTTAAAGCAAATTTTTTGATGTAATCATTTTTGCTTTCATTTATGTATGACGTGTGCATGCATGCATGTCTGTGTATGTGCATACAAGTATGAGAACAAGAAGATACTACAAACCATAAAATACAAGGGACTTTATTTAGAAATTTTCACTTTTATATATTTTTTTCCACAAGCCCCTCTCTCGGGCAAACCTGTGTCTAGGTTCTTTGCCCTTCACAAATGAAAAGAAACTCTCTAGAAGCTTCTGCAAGGTCCCCTGAGATTGTTGTGTTGCCTCGAGATTCATATTTAGGCAACAAAGATCAATATATGGAAGAAAGAATACTTGAATACTTCAAATGAGAATAAGGACTGATCAAATATTGCATGTCAGATCTAAGGAAGAACTGCACTTAAATTTTAGAAGTGAAAAATAGAATTATTGTAATTTTAACTCAATGATGAGATATAATAGCAGATTAGATCATGAAAAGAAAGCAGTGAATTGAAGGCAGGCCATAGGAAGAGAAAATAAATATGACAAAGCAACTAAACTATATTTAAATTAGAATAAGACAGAGAGAGAATGAGGCTGTGGCTCTACTCAAAGAGAAACTACTGATAATATATATTTTTAAATGACCTATATCAATTGCACATATTTAAAACTGTCTCAACATCTGAGAAAAAGTAAAATATGCAATTGAATTTACACATATTAAAAAACAAAAATGGATCTGTAAAGTAGCCAGCAAGATGGGAAAAGGGCCCTATTTTATCGTTAAAGATGCAACAGTCACATTTTATTATGAAGAATGAAAATTAAGTTACACACAAATGTTTTGGATGTTTGAGGTGATGGAAAGTAAAGGATTCCCAGAAGAGGTGGTAGAGTATTCCTTCCAAACACTGAAATAAGTGGGCTCACTGTCTGCAATGGATTTAAAGATACAGCAAAAATAATAAAAGCCCATCTCCTTTTACTATTCCATCAAATATGAAGTTTAAAAGAAAAAAATACAGTCTGCATTGTATTATCACTATGCACTGGGTGGATGTGGAGAAAGGGGAACACTTCTACCCTGCTGGTGGGAGTGCAAGCTAATATGTCCCTTTTGGAATGAAGTATGGAGAATACTCAGGGATCTAAAAGTAGACCTGCTGTTTGATCCTGCAATTCCTCTACTAGATGTATATCCAAAAGACCAAAAAATCACTTTATAAAAAAGATATTTGCACCAGATTGTTCATTGCGGCTCAATTCATAATAGCCAAGTCATGGAAGAAGCCCAAGTGCCCATGGACCTATGAATGGATTAATAAATTGTGGTATATGTACACCATGGAATATTATACAGCTTTAAAAAAGATGGAGACTTTACCTCTTTTACATTTACATGGATGGAGCTGGAACATATCCTACTTAGTAAAGTATCTCCAGAATGTAGGTAAAAATATCCAATGTACTCAGTACTACTATGAAACCAATTTACAATCACTCTCACTTTCATATGAAGAATAGATCACAATTATGCCTGGATGAAGGGGGGGATGGATAGGTGGGATCGCACCTATGGTGCATATTACAAGGGTACATGTCAGATCCATTAAGTATAGAGTATAAATGTCTTAACACAGTAATTAAGTAAATGAGATGAGGTATGTATTAACCAGTGTGATGTATGTCTTCCTACTTCTATATGAAATCAGCACATTGTGCCCCATAAATGCATTAATTTATACATGATCTATGTGTTTATAATCTAAAAAAAAAATTGTCAGTGATAAAGCATGTCTCCCTACCCAATTTAACTGCTTCCATTCTCCCCACATTTTCACATAGCTGATGAAAGTTGTCAACTTAGAATTATATGCTTTGTGAAAAGACTGTGTAAGAAAAAATGGTTAAGTTCTAGGCATTTTAGTATATTGACCTTGTTTCCTGAAAACTTGCTAAACTCAATACTGATGGCAATTTTTTTGTCACTTAAATAGAAATTTTATGTAGAATTTTATACTGTCTGCAAAATAAGAGTTTAGCGTCTTCCCATTAAACCACAATGCTTTTAATTTCTTTACCATGTTTTAACACACTTGCTAACTATTGCTCCTGTTTGTTAAAGTATGGACCCTGTGGACAAAGCGGACTCCCCTTGACGATTAGGCACTTAAAGTTAAAACAGAACCAGGTGGCCATGTGGGGGTGATGCAGCACTCCTGGGTTCTGTCTTCTTTGAAAGATGTTGTAAAAGAGCCACAGGATGCCTTTTTTTTTTAATTTATTTATTTTTTTTTTTGTTAAATCATATCTGTGTACATTAGTGCAATCGCCTATACCCATTCTACTGTGCATCTTAGAATAGGTACAGGCGATTGCACTAATGTACACAGCTATGATTTAACAATTCCTGTTGTTGTGGAGATAGACTATAGTTGGGATTCCCCAAATAATCACCAACAGACCACCTGAAGCCAGGTAATAAAGAAAGACTTAAGATGTATTACTTAAAAATCATACAATTCAGATGGTGTACTTGATTCTCTCCCATGACACACACACACACACACCCACACACACACACACATACCACATCCTGTCCTGAGGTCTTTGCCCCTACAATCTCCTGTTCCCAGACCTATCCTGGGAGGCATTTTTGTTTTGCACCAAAACCTGCATCTTCCCATCTTAAGATTACTTTTAGAAGAAAAAGTTACTTTGCCTCCACAAAGCTCTCTCTCTCTCTTTATTTTTTATTTATTTATTTTTTGTTAACAAGTAAAATATTTAAGAGAAATTGCAAGTTGTCTTCCTGGGCTGGCTCTTAGGTGGCTCTAGTGATGCCTGTTCCCTCTGCTCAGGGCTGGAAATGGACTCCATTTTCTAAGCCTGAGCTAACTGGTAAACAAGTTTGAACAATGTCCCATCTAGGCCACCACTCCCCAGGAAGAGCAGAGTCCTCAAAACATGACCACATCCCTATACAAAGGCAATTTAAGATTCATTTCTGGTCATCGCCCTTTCATACCATTAACTGTGACATATATTTCAGATATACATTTCATTTCGCAGACCCCCCTGCCAGCAGGAAAAGAGACGTTATTAGAAACTGTACTTAACTCCCTGAACAGAGAGCCGAAAGTGGTAACCTGCTCAGGACCCCTGCACTGGGCAGACGCTTTCCTCCATCCTTTCTCTTATATACAATAAAATTTACTCATTGCCTACTTGTTGTCCATGAATTCATTCTTCAATTCCTAAGACCATAGACCCCAGCAAATAATTCTGGTAACACTAGATTTTCTATAGTTGTTTTATGTAATTTTTAAGATTTCCTTCTAAAAATGCTTGTGAAAAAAAACAAAACAACAACAACAAAAAATGACAGTATTAAATATTGGCAAAGATACAGTGCTCACAAGTTTCTTGGAAAAGATACATTAATATAACCTCTCTGGAAAATTTTTTGAAATCATCTTGTGACATTTTCAAATATTTCCAAATCAACTTATAAGCACATAAATATATACATCTGGTATATAGAAATTGTATTTGTAAAATAATCAAATTAGAAAATAGAAATGTATCTGTCCAAAAGTATCAATCAGGGTATATATGTATTTTATGGCATAATTTGCAGGAATTAAAGTGGTATTGAGAAAGGATATTGGAGAAGAGTATGTTCTGATCTAAAAGGACAAAAAGAAACTCAAGGGCACTCCTAAAAAGTCCTCTCCATAGTAACTCAGCTCATAAGAATTTGTAAATACTTAGCTTCCTGGAATCTTGAAAGCAACACTTTTGCTTCTATAAACCCTGAACGTGCTTTGACTCCTCAAATGAGGGACAATATAATTCCTTTGCCTACTTGTGAATCTTATAAAAGGACAGGGACAGAGCTGATTAGGGAGCTTGGCCATCTCGGACACTAGTCTACCGAAGCTCCACTGGCTGGAATAAAGCTTTTCCTCTTTCAAACACAGGTGTTTGGGTGAATCTTTCTCTCCAACAGGTGGCGTTTTCCTGCAACAGCATAACAGGGGCTAATAACATGAATGAATCGTCTACAAAGAAAATGTTATAACATTGAATTAAACCAAGATAACTGCGTTTATAGTAACTTTGAACAAAAGCAAAATTCTCTTTGGTTTAGTCTGTTAGAAATTATAGTAATTGCTACCTTTGGGAAAATAGCTTTTGGCATCCTAATAATGTTCCATGTCCTCAATTAAATGTTGATATGTACCTTAAAACTTGTAAATATCTCTGAATGTGTGTTATGCTGTTATGGAAAGAGAGAATTTGTGCAAATAGAGGTGTGTTGCATTAAAATTTGGGCCAATTAACTTCTTTACCTCCTTCCATCTTTCTGCATTTAGATAAGCAACATTCATTGCTTTCAAGGTCATTAAGTAAAGAGAGAACCAAAATATACTAAAATAGAAAAGAATGATTGGCTTTGTGTTTTAAATTAGAATTTTACCCTGGAAGTAGGTATAATAATCCATAAATGAAAGGCTTTTCATTTCGATAGTCTCCAAGTGCTCAATGTTGACATCCTCCAATCTAGGATTACTCTGGACCTCATCTGGGTGTTGTGCGTGTCCTGCTGAAAACTAAACACTGTTTCTCTTCCCTCCTTTTATTAAAGGCTGACAAAGATAAGTCAGATTTTTACAAGTTTTAGATAGTTTATGAGAAAATATTCACTTAATATCAGAAATATCTTCCAAACATGATCTTTATTTTTTCCTTCTGAATAAATAGAAAACTAATAGTTTGATTTAATTTCTCCTTAAAGAAAACAACTAATAGACATCCGTATATGGCTTTATGTAATACTGGTTTTCTGATCAAAATATTATTTTTTGCTTTTTGTAATTTGTATTTAACCCTTTATATAATGGATTTCATACAATGGATGGCTTCACTTCTACTTACCAACATGTACGGAATTGTCTTCTTGGTTTGAATTTCACAGTGTTTGTTGACACAGTAGGGCTAGTAGTGTTTAGTCCTCCCATTTTATATATATATATTTTTTTTTTGAACCAGGCCTTTTGGATTTGATTAATAATTTTGCAATAATCTTTATTTTCCCTTGCCAAGCAAACCAAAAATATACTAGTGAAACTGATTCTGATTTGTTCATAACCATCGAGTAAATGGCACAAAACATTTCTCAGAAGGATGTATGTATTGATACCAACAATAAAGTTTCATGGCTGGTGACATTAAAAAAAAAAAAAAAAAAAGGCAAAACTAAGGTTTAAAGGAAGCCACACTTAATGTTTTCCATAACTAAGAGATAGAGATAGGTGCAGAGAAGAATGGGATCACCCTGTCCCTGGAGTCTGGAAAAGATAACACAATTTGTGTCCTTTTGATGAGGTTAAACTCATTGAGACACATAAAGAAATCCACTATTTGAGACTGTTAAAGCACCGTTAGGGTAAAAATGGTGGTAAGAATAGGTCTCAGTTTAAAGACTAAGAACCATCCTTCATTAAATCTTTTAGAATCAACCCAAGAGTGAAATTTAGAGTTTGTTTTCATTATTGTTTACTCTCACCTGATTACTTGAAAAGAAATGTTTGATAATGAAAAAGGCAACTAGAAAGATATTCAGTACCAGAAATAATATAAATTAGCTAGGTGACTAGAAGATTGGTGACCTGAAGGACTTCTCACCAGATACAATTAAGGTTGAAGCTTATAGCGAACCTCCATACAAAATGAAATGCATTTCTGAAAATGCTTATACATAAATAGACCAAATAAGCTTTCTGTGCCCTACTCAAATCAGGATGCTACGTGAGACACTGCCTCACCTGGAATGCAGAAGTCACACGGAGGGCAATGTGTGAAAGACATATATAGTACCCTGTATTTATTGGTATAAAACCATATATGATTAAAAAATATATTCAATTCATGGACATTCTTTTAAGTGATCATGTTACTTGTTCCTGCAGATTAGGGGCAGAGTATAATGTTTTAAGTTGATTTTTTACCAAAACAAAATGATATTTAATAAACTTCAGTTTTAATTTTAAAATGTTATTTGGCTCATAGCTAATTAATAAATATTTGTTAAATATCCTATTTCTTGTCAGTATCTTTTAGAACCAGAAAACACAAATACTCCGTAATTAATAGAGTCCCAAGTTTCTAAAATAAAATATATCTAGATTGTTACTTTACAGTCATTCACCTTTTCACAAAGGTCAGATGTCTTCTTCATTTTCCAGTTCCTAGAGTCATTTATGTCTTCAGACTAACAAGTTAAATTATATTTTTGTTCCCTTGAGTTTTAGGCCAGACTTCATTATATAAACTTGATCTTGATATTTTAATTCTCTACTTATTTTAGTGTCTGGCATGTAATTTAGCTAAAGCATAAAATTTAGGAAAGTATCCCGTGTTTAAACTCATTAAATTATCCAATGAAGATCCACACAGCTTTACTCTTATTTCTTAAATATTTCCTGGGAAGGGAGAAAGGAGTATGGTAGGCACCTGCATAAAACTACCAACAATGGTGTCTTTGAATAATATCACGATTCATGATTTATTTATATCTGCTGCTAATGTAGACACAAGTAGATGGATACTTTTTGTCATTTCACAAATAACATACATTTCTTGCCACTTCATGGTTTGCTAAATTTTAGATTAATTTTGGAAAATTGTAGCATTTTGTATTATGTATCATCTCTCCATGATAGAGATTTCCCATGGAAATTTCTGAGTGTTTTTATTAAGACCATCACTCGGCAAATATGTAACCAGTAATGGAGGCATAAATAGTAGCAGGTTGACTAATGTAAACATAATGTAGTCAAGTGTGATGCATTTATAGATAAATGGAACAAAGATTTTATATAAAATTGATATACATCTCTCTTAAATAACATAATAAAAGGTAATAACACAGGAAAAATCATTAATTGAAATTTTAAAAGCACCAAGCATGAATGCACCTATCTAGAAAACTAACAAACAGGAAAAATAGAAACAATTTTCAATCTTTAAATGACATTTTAATGATATGTGTTGACATCAAGCAAAATATAATGTTTTATTTTCAAAACGGAAGCTGATGTAATCATAGAAAAAATGACAGAGCAAGCTTGCAGATTTTTACAAACATGCTTTAAAATAGATAATAATGGCAATACATGTGATGCTGGAGTAGACAAGTTCATATTTAGGTATTATTCTGTAGTAATTTTAAAATGATTCTTGTATTAAAATCATATGAATGCAACTGTCAATATGAGGACATGTTTTTAGACTGAGCATTTTCTGAAGATTTCTTTAATTAAGAAAAAATTTTTCAAGAATGATATGTTAAAAATGACCGTGCTAGATAGAATGGAAAGCGTATTTTAGATATTATAAACTTAATATTACATAAGATAAGAATTATAACCATTACAAGTGAATGAAAGAGCAATAATAGTTTTTGAACCATAGGAAAATTTTTTTAAATATATTTTTTAGATGACAGTAATAATATTGAATTTACATAGTACTAAATTAATTAGAAAGGATAAATGCATATTATATAGAGAGAGACAGGGTTGATTTAGGTGCACTATGATTCTATCTTCATATTTGATGATGGCTATATGTCCAGTTTTTAACTGTTGGTCAAGGTAAGGATAGTGGGAGTTTTAATGTGTTGTTTAAATCCACATCATTTGGTGATCAGTTTCATCATGACTAGTTTGGCTTTGACCTAGGAGTTGTGATAAGTCTAAACTTATTTTGAGGCTAAAGGTCTTGAAGGTTTTTCTGAGATCTTCTACAAACCTTTTCATTCTCCGATTATTGCCTGCACTCAAGTTCTCTTGTCTTAACAGTAGGTTTTGTCTTTAAATAAAATCCTCAGGTAAGTATGTTCTATGGAGTAAAGACTTTTTGAATACTCAAACTTAGAAAATGCTTGCAGCATATACACATGTATTTGTATATACATATATAAAAATAACGCCATTAGAGGTAGTATAAAACAAGAGCAAACCACTTAGTCACTATAAAGAAGGTAATAAAAAATGTGAAATGGAACAGAAATAGAGAAATAGAGAATGCAAACAGAAACTAGCAAGTCTTTCAAATACATGAGTGATTTTTATCAATGTAAATGTGAGGAAACACAATAACTAGGTAAACTTGGCACTTTTGTTTTGCATTTATCTTTTTTAAACATCACTCAAAATATGCAAATGTCATTTAAAATAGTTATTATTTTATAATAAAAACGTATTGTTCCTAAACAAAAGAATCTGTATTTACATTATTATTTAAAGTTAATGCAAGAATGTTGGCCTAAAAAGGTTGATTTGACAACCTGTTTTCTCAACCCAAAGCTTCCTCATCTCTGATTAGAGACTCCGAAAAAGATAAATCTGACATTTCAGTTCATATTCTGACTCATGGGAAAAGGAAACTAATCCGAAGAAACTGGGCCATCTGTAACTAAGAAAGGAAAATATGACAAAGACGATCTTTCTTTCAGCTTTCAATGATGTTAACAATTTGCCTCATTGTGTCGTATACAATAGAACATTTCTGAGAAGGATTATGTTTCAGGTAAAATGTGGCACCCTTCCCAAAGCAATCATTCAATGTATAAAGGAAAAAAAAAAATCATAAGATTTGAACGTTTTAATGTTAAAATGAGAGTTCTTTAAAAGCTGAAAGTTGTTTTTTACATCTTTCACAACTAGATACAAAAAAAGTCATGAAATGTCTGTATTTCAAACCTGGAATCAAAGGCTATGGTAGCAGAAAGATTGAAAAAATCTTTTATTTTTTTATTTTTTTATTTTTTATTTTTTATTTTTACTGTTTTGTTTTTTTACTTCAAAATAAGATATGTGCATTGTGCATAGGAATTTGTTCATAGTTTCTTTTTTAAAACTATAGTCCAGCTCTCCAACGGTCAAAGGGACAGTGAATTGGCCTCCTGTTTAGAAAGTTTGAGGACACCTGCTCTTGGCTGATCTCTAACTCCTGAGCCCCAAGGATCCTCCTGCCTTGACCTCCTGGAATGCTAGGATTATAAGCATGAGCCACGAAGCCCCGAAAATCTTAAACGTTTGTCTTTAGTGAGTGCCAGATGAAAAGTTAATAAAAGAAAAATTCAGAATGAAACTTGAATGATACAGTATATCATTAAACTAATGATTTGCCTGAAAGCAACAATACTGAGTTGCATCTTTTTTCAAGATTGTACATTTAAGTCACAAATGGAAGTACACACACATGGCTGTCCTTGCTGTGTGTTTTTATTGGTTCAGAACAAACAAAAACTAATCATAATAGAACATAATTTATATAAATGGTAGCAATAAATGTAAGTAAAGCTAAATATGCAAGTTCCAAATATTGTTTATCCTGGAATAATGGTATTAATATTTGTACTGTTGATGCAGCAGAATAATGAAGCCGCTGGTACCTCAGAACAAGTCAAAGGTAGAGAAACCAATTGACTACTGAGTCACCTTTACTTCTTTCATTATTGTTTTTTAAAAAATAAGATGTCAGTTTCAAGCAAGTATTAAAATTATAGAAACTTGTACTCACCTCTTTGAGGTTTATATCTTTCCAACACTGAAATTGTTCCTGATAAAATACTTGTTGATATTAACAAATACAATTTATATTTATTTGATATTAGATAATACAGCATACCAATGCTTGGAAGATCCATATAATACATTGAACAAATACTTTCTAAATGATCAATGCATAATGATACAAAATCATACATGGGTAAAATATCCATTCCAATTGCATGATAAAGTGGTGGATTTTTCTATACTAAAGCATGAGAAATGCACTTGTCTAATTTGAATATTATATCAAAAATAGTAACATTTGTCTACAAATGCCTTCACCAAAATACTTCCTTTTTTAAAATTAATATTAATCATAGCTGTGTACATCTATGTAATCATGGGGCACCATACCCTGATTTTATAAACAGTTTGACACCTTTTCATCACACTGGTTAACATAGCCTTCCTGGCATTTTCTTTGTTATTGTGTTAAGACAATTCAATTCTACATTTACTAAGTTTCACATGTACCCTTGTAAGATGCACCGCCGGTGTAATCCCACTAATCACCCTCCCTCCGCCCATCCTCCCTCCTCCCTCCCCTCCCTCACCCCCTTCTCCATATTCTTAGGTTGTAACTGGGTTATAGCTTTCATGTGAAAGCCATAAATTAGTTTCATAGTAGGGCTGAGTACATTAGATACTTTTTCTTCCATTCTTGAGATTCTTTACTAAGAAGAATATGTTCCAGCTCCATCCATGTAAACATGAAAGAGGTAAAGTCTCCATCTTTCTTTAAGGCTGTATAATATTCCATGGTGTACATATACCACAATTTATTAATCCATTTGTGGATCGATGGGCCATTCAATCCTATAATTCCTCT